>JARJDW010005936.1:0-11652 GCA_030264715.1 Adinopsis sp. GC000173 | reverse complement strand
CTGAGCCTGGTCTATTCGCATTTGTACGTACTTTATTTGCCGAAGTGTTTCTGTGTGCTGCGTTTGTTTGCTAAGCAGTTTGTTTCGTACACGGCATTTAAATAATCTATTTGTACTCCTTTATCATGGGTAAAAAAGGCGATTTCTCATTACGTAAAAAATGTGAAGTAAAGGCCCTTCTGAATGCCAACATATTTTCCAACTGCGAAATATGAAGATTGAAGATTTCTAGAGCTAGTGTTCGACGCATAAAGAAAAAAATTGAGTCAGGGGAAAAATTGAGTCCAAAACGAAAGGGAATATGCGGTAGAAAGGCTATTTTCACTCCAAGGTCAGAAAGAGCTTTAAAGAAAATTTAACATTTTTCATAAAATCTTATAGTGCGTCTAATAATTTGGCCAGGGACTGTAGATAGGATGATTTTTTTTTAAATACCAGCGCAAATGTACAACAACAATACCGCATAATATTTCAATAAATTCATTTTAATAACGCCGCTTGAACGTATATACACATATACAGACATATCTCATACAATTGCTTTTTTCAATATTTCAAGCGTATATGCTTTTATTTACATAAATTGCGTTGACAATAGTAAACGGATGAATCATGCTGACGAAATTATTAGGTTTCCGTCAGTGATTAACGCAATATGATGATGATTAAAAATTCTTGATTTTGGCAATTTTTTTGTTCGATTAAGCTCCAAGAATTGGTCGTAGTTTTTTTTCTGTTTGATCTTTTTGCGCAACTAAACAAATATTAGCTTATTATATAAATTAAATTTAAATTTTTTTTTAAAAGTGGTGGAAATTAACAATTATTCTGTCATAGTTTATTTGTTTCATCAATTCGGCAAACAATTAAATAGAAAAATATTATATATAATTAATAGATAATAGGAATGTATCTAGTTCTAAAATATGCTCCAAATTATCCAAAATCAAAGCAAAATTAAGAATTTCTACTTAATTATTTTACTCTGATTTAACATTAATTAATACATTCACTTCCTCTGCAGAACACATATCTGAAGGTGGAAATTAACAATAATTCTGTCATAGTCTATTTGCCTCATTAATTCGCCAATAATTTGAGGCTTGTCTTCTAACCATCTAGCAATAAAAAACATGAGTAGGTAGACTTGTTACTTGTTATACTCTTTGGTCTCCTATCAGTCAATCTGTGAGAAATAGTGCGTTTATTGTCATTCGGACTAATTGCAATTTTGTTACAAATGAAAAAACATGAGCTTTTGGCTTTGATTTTGGCAGCAATTATGGAATCTGCTAACACTACTATTTTTATAAAATATGATTTGTTTATTATTTATTTTATAAAAAACATATTGTGATATTTTTATAAGGTGATTATGTTTACATGTCACTTACCTCTTTCATGCCTAATTAACAACTATGTGATACTACTAAAAATAGTTAAAGTATTACCTAACATTTTTTTTTAAATAAAAATCAATCCTTGTTTGAACTAGATATTTTAAATTTTTCTTGCAACTTCCGCATTTTAAACAATTCTATACATTGACTGATAATGAAATTTGCAATCGCATATATAGTACTTACATGATAAAAATAAATTATTCATAATGAAACATTCTAATAAATTAAGAATTTATTACACACACACACACACACACACACAATTATTTATTGATATACAAATTTATTCGGCCATAAAGAATACGTTAACAAGGTTGCATTCTTATTAAAAAAAAAATATTTGATCACTAATCGTGTGTGTGTTGTGTAATCATATTTTATCACCTGTTCATATGTTATAATCTTCATATTGAAATAATTTTTATTTAAAAACATTTTATTTTGATGACTAAATCATGAATTGCTAGTAAATATTTTTCATTGATGATTAATTTTCTAGATATAGATAGCATCTTTGAATTGCACGCAAAAGTTGCGATACAGTATTACTTCGATACAATATATTATATATATTTTTTAAATTAAAATACAAACAATGCGCCAACATTATCCTGTGAATGGACATTTTGGTAATTGAGGTTTTGTCTTCGGGCTTGTGTAATTTAAGTTTCTATTTAACCACAAAATCAATAAACGTACAGGTTTTTTTATTAACTTTAAAGCTTAAACAATACCGCTTTTATTCAGCGAAACAGTTTTGGTCGATTTAATTTCAAATAAAAAAACAACATTGAGAGAAACACAATGAGATTGAATTACTATATATAATATAATTTATCCACAGAATTGTTTCAGGTGTAAAAATAATTATATTATATATAGGTATAACAATGCAATCATCGCTAATTTTTTGTGTGATTCTGGGAAGTTACCATTTAGCAATAATTAGACAACCTAATTCTAAACACAATCCAGTTTCTTTTTCGTTTGTAGTTTTTTTTCATATACGAAAGTGTTATTCACATCTGGAAACCTTGAACTTTGTATAATAACAGCGAGTGAAATTTTTTATTTTAAATTACATTTCCTCTATTCGCTTTTTTATCGTTCAACAAACGCACACATTTAACATCAAATGCATTTGGAATAAAATTTATTAACTCAACTAGATGTAGTTATAAAATATATTATTAGCGTTTAAGATCGTGATTTAAGTATGATATTAAGCGATTATAGAAATAGAAATTGTTCTATTAAAATAAATTAACATAAATTTTTGGTTAATTAAATCGTTATGTTAGTAAATCATCTAATTAATATTTTATTCAATATACATATATATAGTTACGTTTTAAATAAATGAAATTAGCTTTACACTTCGTTTTATTTCACTTTTAATATGATGAATATTTAATTTAGGGTAAAATTTCATTCAACCAAAACCTTGAATTTATATTTTTCCTGGTTTTCGCCACTTTTTTTGTCACTTTTCACTGTTTTTCGCTATTTTTCACAACGTTTTCATGGCTTTTGCTGCATTTTGTCATTTTTCATGGTTTTTCGAAACAAAAGGAGGTAATCAATAGAATAAAATGGCAAAAAACATAAAAACAGAAAATAATTGTAAAAAGCAGCGAAAATTAGAAAACAGTCTTAAAAATACAACAAAAAAACAGCAAAAAGTGGAGAAAATTTGTCCATTTTCGTTATTATTAAATAAACTCAATCATATATTTACAATAAATTTTAGACAATTTTGCCAACCTGTTTGCTAATAATAATAAATTAGAATAAATTAATCAAACAAGAATTCAAAATTTAGTATGCAAAATATACATTATGTCAATATATAAATCCATTTTTTATTAAACAGAAAATACCACGATACGAGAGCAGCATATTATCTCGAAGATATTTACTTAATTTTAATTACAAGTTACAATAAAATAATTTTAATCTTGCTCGTCTGCGCGAGATGAAGCAAGAGAAAAAATTCGCCCAGATGAAAAGTAACCGCGCTTAATTCCACCAGATGCAAATTACTTTTTTACAAATTTACGTTAATTAATCTGGCTTAATTAAATTTAGCAGAACAAAAAATATATATATATATTATCGTTACATAACTCTCTTACATTTTAAGCCCAAACGCACCTCACACGTCGGCGCTGATGATGATAATAAAGTTATGCAACGTGAGCGATTATACGAATGCGTAATTATCTTTACATAGACGGTTAGTGAGAGCAAATCAACGCTCAACACACCGCCAGAGAGAGAGACGAGTTCTATTTTTCTAATCATTATAATTAGTCTGGTGGTACGCGGGCTTGTTGTGGAAGACGACTGACGCTAGGCTATGAAATTTACGCTCTAACTGTATTTATGTATTTACTTACTACCGGTGGATAATTAACAAATCATAATTCTACCTCGCGAGTTTATCATTTCTTTTTTTGTTCCTATTATTAATGATCGATTTTCATGGAGATAGTTTACAAAATAATGAGCATTTATTAGAGTTGTTGCGAAGGCAAGCCATGAAACGAAATATCGCTCGCTGCTACCTATATATATAAACATTAATTTATTTAATAATATTGTAATAAAAAAATTTCGATTTCATGCAACTTTCAACGAAAAAAAGTATAAATTCAAGGTTTTGGTTTTAACGAAATTTTAACCTAAATTAATTATTTATCATTAAAGGCGAAATAAAGCAAAGTGTAAAGCTAATTTCGTTTATTTTAAACGTAACTATATATGTATATTGAATAAAATACATTATTAAGTTGCAAAAAATAGTAAAAAAAGTAAAGAAAACTTTTCATACCACCCTTTTTTGTTATATTAATTTAATTCTAATTGATTGTTACTAAATATTAGTTTTATAAAATTATCAACTGTAAATAGATGATAATGTTTTATTTAATAACTAAAATTAAAACATAAACAATTTCATGAATATTCAGTATGTTGAACATTTTGTAATTGATAAAATAATTACAATATAATTGTTACGTTCACGTCCACATACATATAAAGCGATCTAAATTTGTTTTTAATATAAATTCAATAATCGTGTTGCTGGCAAAAATTTTTACTTAAAATTTCACTGAATATATACGAAAACAATTAATTATATATGTAGGTTAAATCATTTTTAATTAACATACATTCGAATTAATTGATTTTGTTGTGTGTAGTGTGGTAATAATGAACTTGCATAGTATTCCTTAATTATTCACGTTTACTATAAAGTAAAAGTAAAATCAATACACATATACCTACCTATTTTGTTTAAACGTTTCTAAATCAATTTGTATTGTTAAAAGCCTATTTGTCTAATTATTATTTAGGCGATAACATCAAGGTGCAATTAAAATTCTAATGGATCAATTGTTAGATGGTGTAGATAAAAATGATGATTGATAATTAAAACTAGGTAGAGGCATATTTTGTGTGTTCGAAAATAAAGCAACAACATAAAAGGAAACAATTAAATAAACTTTGTGAGCGAGCGGTTTCTACAATATATCGTAATTTATTTGGTACGTGAATAGCGAGAAAGCTGACAATAAAAATCAGTTTTTAATGTTTATCTATTATTGATTTTGCAACAAGCCAGCCAATAATAATAATAAAATGAAGTTATTGATACATAACACTTTGTTTGTGTTTTTGTTTTTGTTCAAATTGTTTTGATGTCATAAAATGTTTTAACCGAATGCGAATTGATAAACATTTTATTTTGGTATAGTATAACGTAGTCGGTCAGATAATCGATAATTAATAAATAACAAAAAATTTAAACACTTGATTGGTGCACCAGAAAATAGTTAATATGTAGTAGTTAGTATACTGTCGAAATTTATTAACTACTAACTGCTACATATTAGCAATGTTCTTGTGCATCAATGAAGCGTTAATTTTTTTTCTATTTATTAATCTTCAGCAAATATAATAAGAATCGATAATGTTTGTTTGCATTTAAATAAAATCTCATTAAAATACATAAATACAAAGACCCTATTGAGCCCACAAGAAATTAATTTTCCATGTAATGTACTTAACAAATGCCAAAGAAGTAAAAATTTAAAATTATAAGGAAAACAAACATTGCTTAATGATTTCAAGTAGGTATATGCATATTTTATACAAAATGTGTATTATTAGTAGATATCAAAAACCGCAATTTTGGACCGGAAATATTTGTACAATTTTTTTTAATGGAAAATTAATTAAAAAATATATATTATATATTTAATAAACAAACCATGAAAAAAATGTTCATTTAACTTTAGCCGCTTTCGGATATTTAACATTGCAGCCTTTTACATACAAGAAGCAGGGCGTAATTAAAATTTTTCATTCATGCTCACTCTGCTTACTTCAATTAGCGTCAATGGTTTTTGGAATATAAGCGCGCGGTAAATAAATGTTTATTGATCAAAAATTCAAAATATATAGGAGGCTAGAATTGCTTGAAATTGTTTTTTTTTTAAATTTAGCTTATTTAATGCTTTGTGCAGGAGCGGAAAATGTTAATAACCTTAACGAGCGTACAAACGTAAAAGTGGACAAGCTTAAAGAAACATACAAAACGCATATACTATATAAAAGATGCCACTGACATTATTATATGCTATGATGCTATAGAGACTTTGAAGGTCGATGAACGTTTTAATTACAGATACAGATTTTTACCGACGACCGATTTGATTTATCGAAACGGATGAAATTTATTTTGAATGACTGTCAAGATGGTTAAAAGACGATCTATATTGTAATCGATAAAATATCAGTATAGGTACAATAATACATTAGTTTTTTGTAGAGATCGCTTCCGTCAGATAATTACGCAACTTTATTATTTATATATTGTACGCGCGTTTATAAATTAAACATTATTATAATGTGCTTATCGGCGATAACAATTGTCAATGGCACAAGCGTAGATTGCGTTTTATTCAAAAGGCATTTAATGACTTCTAATAGTTAGCTATAATAGATAATTTTTAAAAAAAATGTATTTAAAGATGTACACCAAGCATTGATATTGATCACTAAGATAAAAATTCTATAAAAACAATGCTAAGTAAAGTTGCACTTTTTATTACTGATATTCTAAGAAATACAAACTGCATTTTTTTAAAGAAGAAATAAGAAAAGTGCATTTCTCCGAGAGAAATTTGAAAATGTTGAAAAGAAAGCAAAATATTTGTAAAGTTGATAAAATCAAATTGATAGTGTATTTTTTAAATTTGTTTACAGCTATCAAAAATAAAATAAATAATAGTATATTGTTTTACTAGTGCCGAAAAGCAGTATTTTTAATATTGAAGAGAAAAGAGATTGATAATAATGTTCTCGCGTATTTGAAAATGATTTAAGACAAGTAAAGCAATACTTTTCGGTGTCTATGGAAAAAATAGATAAATTAATTTATACATTTTGGCACTGACAAAGTAAATAAACAAAAAATAATTTGTTTACATTAGTGAAAAACGCTTATTGCTAAAATTACAATAAAATCAATAAAAACACTAATTTTCTATTATTTTTGTTTCAGGTAAATGGATTTTCTTGCTACTTCACTTGTTAAAAGTCTGAACTGCTTCTTCATAAAGTTAAGAAATGCATTTTAATATTCCCATTTCATAACAGTGAGTATTCCATTACGAACTAAATAAAATAAACGTCTAGAAATACACTAATATTAATTTACTNCTGAACTGCTTCTTCATAAAGTTAAGAAATGCATTTTAATATTCCCATTTCATAACAGTGAGTATTCCATTACGAACTAAATAAAATAAACGTCTAGAAATACACTAATATTAATTTACTAGCTACTCTTCTTCCATAATTTCATTATTTTCGAGAAAGAAACGTAAAACTTGATTAAAATTACGGCTGTTAATCTAATTTTCATGTTTTAGCTTATTTAAAAATGTTGGTCGACATATTTTATAATTAAAATAATTCTTTTTGCGCCGCGTGCAAAAATATTTGTTAAAAATTAAATTTAATTAAACGAATTTGTGCGATGTCGTTATTCACAATGACNATGTTTTAGCTTATTTGAAAATGTTGGTCGACATATTTTATAATTAAAATAATTCTTTTTGCGCCGCGTGCAAAAATATTTGTTAAAAATTAAATTTAATTAAACGAATTTGTGCGATGTTGTTATTCACAATGACCGCTTTAGTTTTTAATTAAAATTGCGTTTAAAGCAAACATTGTTTCAAGTTCGATTAAATTCCCATTTATTTAGCTAGAAATAATAAACATACATTTAATAGTTTATATATTTGACGCCACTGGTTTGTTATAGTTGAAATAATAATAATAATAATAATAATAATAATAATAAAAGGTGGCAGATGTACACATAGATTAAAAGATAAATAAGAGTATTTATTCTGTATTTAATTAATTCTTTAGTGAACAGATGCGCGCGTTGAGCATCAATTAGCTTTAAAGTTACGCGAAGTTGTAAAGTAAACTTATTGGATAATGGTAAAAAAATATACACACACAAAGTTTATTTAATTCGTGTACATTAAAAATAACTTTTTAATTGAACAGCATAAACACATCGTTTCAAAAACGTATAAAACGTATACGTACGTAGTTGAATCGTCGCTCATTAAGATTCAATTTCGCTGTTGATTTTGATTGGTCTTACAATACGACAAACATAAAAAAAAACTAAAAAATTTTATTTATCGCTTACAATATATAGCCATCGAAAGGTAAATACTTATAACAGTTTGATATCATATACAAGGTGACCCAGAAGTAGAGTAAACGATTAGAAATCACAATTTCTTATAGACACAAATTATTGTTGTTGTTGCCACCTTTAAATTGACAAATACTTAAAAAATGTTAGTCAATCCATATTTCATAGATGTTCTAAATGCTAATGGCGAAAAGTCGTACATTATATATTTTCTTGACTGTGTCTTTGTGCGTTATTTGTAAATTTGTAAAATCTTGTGAATCATGTTAATATAGTAGTCTTCAAACTTTGTCGACTCATGGAATTGGTACAGCTATAATGTTTTTTTTTGGACGAAGGACGAATCCCTTACAAGGATAATGTAAGACATTATTGTTAGTAGCGAGAATTTAATTCAATTTTTTGGACAAAATAAATCTCTATGCGTTATTTTCAAATTTGGTTTTTGCCATCATCTTGTGAAACATGTTAATACAACAATCTTCAAACTTATTCATAGTATGTAAGACATTACTTTCAGTAGCAATAATTAATTAATTTTTTAACACAAAGTTATCAGGAGATTGTAGTTCATTTAGTTTCATACAAAAACATTCACAAAATTTGAGGTCTTTGTGTTTATGTTTTTATTCTTCGTAATGGTGTCTTTTTCCTACTTTAGAAATATATAATCAACATTTTGGAATACTCTGTGTACCTATATACATATCAAAGGAACGTACAATTAGAATAATTTATAGAAAATTTAATCAAAAGTAAGAATTGAAAAATGTCTGAACGAATTATTGATTAAATGAAATAGAACAGCATTCGAAATTAAATTTCTTTTGTTGATTAAAGTGTAATAATTTCACATTGTGAATTGCAAATTTTCACATAATATCATACGATTTTCAATTTAATCCAAGAAATTTTTCAGCTTTGTAATTAAAAACTTTTTATTAAAAATTATAATTAATTTAAATTTAACTAAATTAACAATTTCTATGAAACTTTTACATGTTTGTGGTATCAAATTCAATTTTAATTTTGAAATGTTTGTTTGTTTATTTTCCCAAAACAAAAATATGAATTATTAATTTTTGATTCGATCGATCTAGCAAAAAATTTGTTTCACTAATAAACTAGGTTAATTTGCACAATCAGCTGCTAAATTCGATAAAATGTCGTTGAATGTTCACATTGTATTACGACTGTGTTGCAATTGATTTATACGCGTTAGTTAATAGATAAATAATTCATGTATTTATCAATTGGTGTGTAGTATAAAAGGAAACTAGGTGCAAGTTTTATTAAATTCCTTCCATTGCTCGTTCATTAATAATCGATATGTTATTATTAAATCAATTGCGTATTATAGATATATATGCTGGTATATTATCATCATCTATTCGACATTCACAGTCAGTCAGCCATCCCTATATTATTTCTCAGGGTTGTTTCATTTCCACTCAATTAAACATGTCATTATTAGTTTATTATTCTCTGTACAGTTGCACGTTGTCTCATTTTATTATTAATAAATAATAAAGTTATGTTTATCTTTTTTCGAAAGACATATGAAACCCTCAATAATGTTTGACAACAAGAATTATAATTGAAAATTTGTTAGGAACTCGTTCAATCTAAAACTACACTCATTATGTACATTTTTTATTAATAAATATTTCTAGACCTACTATACATTTTTCTAAGGCATATTTAACGGATAAAACACTCAATAATTTTGTTTGCCAGTTAAAGTTGACAATGTTTGTCTAACAAAGTGTGAAATACTTAACGCATACAATAAACAACAATTATTATTAACAAGTAGGTATTTGAAACCTTGAATGCTAGAGGTTTATTTAGTTAATAAAAAGTTGTTAGGAAGTTTTTCAATTTAAAACTACTAAATTGATAAAAACTTATATTATACTCTGCACTTTAACGGTTTTATGAATACCAAAAAACATATATTTTTAATTAATTACATTGCAGGTTTAATTTACATACAACAATATTCGGTTATTGCTTCACTTCACTCACAGAGAATAATCACTAAAAAATAAACTTGATTTGGACTATACATCAAATCAAATATAAAAAACAATCGATTACTTACGTACATTACACAAATCAATACTTTAAAATTTAAATAATATTATCAAAACATGTTTTTCCTATAAGAATCAATAAAAAGTATTATAAATAATGGATTATTAGTAGATTGTTTTTGCAGCATAAATTATGAGTATTAATTTGCATGGAAGCTATTTTTAGCTACTCATTTTATATAATTTCCATTTACATACATATTCACTAAAGTAATAATTTGATAATAAAGCCAAGCTCGGAAGGTATTAATAATTAAATAATTTGGTGACTATTATATAATATGATTATAATTGTGAACTACATATATTTTACAATATGTATGTATAAATAACTTAATTTTAAAAGTTTTGAGATTAATTTGGGATTGATAAAACGAAGCATCTGGCAGATAAATAAACTAAAATCTCACATTTATTAATAAAATTATTATTATTCTTGTAACTTTCTTCTATGTTTTTAATATGTTTTTGTTTAGCAATAATAATATTATTAAATAGTTATCTACTATTTACCGGCAATTTATTTCTGCTGTGTATTAGTTATTTATAATGTTGCAAAGTTAAATTAAAGCCGTATTTTTAAGTATAGTAATTTATGCGATACAGGTGGAAGGATTTTAAAGAAATTGCACATCTAATGTAATCGAAAATCAGCAACACCAACCAACCAACNTTGCAAAGTTAAATTAAAGCCGTATTTTTAAGTATAGTAATTTATGCGATACAGGTGGAAGGATTTTAAAGAAATTGCACATCTAATGTAATCGAAAATCAGCAACACCAACCAACCAACCAACGAGAAAGTGCTTCCTTATTGATGTAAACTCACTTTAGCTAATTACATATTAGATATTTTACAATCAATTTTTATTTTCACATTGAAAATGTTTGCGATGATGATGCCGATGGCATGGCAAAAGTAAATTTTAATCAACTTTATGGTTGATTCGCATCATAATTTATATTTTTTATGCGTTTATATAAACATGCCGTAGTAATATGAAATGCACTTTATTGATTTTGTTAATTATATCAACATTAATATTAGTACGATATAAAATGTCGAATCAGAGCACATGCACACAATTATGATTTTTTATATATTGTTTTTTCATGGCTGTGAATTTTTATTAAACCAACTTAAAAGTATCGATTAAATTATATACCTACCATTACATTGTCCTTGCATTTTTAATTAAAAGCAGAAAATTCTTAATCATGCAATATTTTTTGTAATGTGCCTTCGACTATTTTATGAATAGATTTATTTTATGTATTAATTATTAGGTTTGTTTTTTATTCCAAAATGTTCATGAACATGCACAATTTGTGCAGTTTGTCTGTTCTTTATTCCCCATGCACACAAATTTGACAGTTTGCACCGTGTTCTTTATTCCCCTCG
>JARJDW010005927.1:0-11987 GCA_030264715.1 Adinopsis sp. GC000173 | reverse complement strand
TAGCGAAATTAATATATTTTAAATTTAGTGAAGTGCTATCTTAATATCCAACGTCTATCAAACAAAATCTGAAGCGTTTTGATTCAAAATAGGGAAATTGCTTTATTTATTAATCAATTGCAATGTTTTGGAAAATGGAGCTGGTTGAGCCCTGCTGTTAAATTTAAATTGTTTCTTTTTCAACTTAATGTGTAAAAACTACCAAGTTGAATTATTTATTTTTTATGTGTGTGTATTACTAGATTATGATTTTTTCTAGGAAATTTTTGAGAAAACTGTTTGTTAGACTAGCGAAATTAACATATTTTGAATTTAGTATGCTGCTATCTTAATATCCATTCTCTGACAAACAATATTTCAAGCGATTTCATTCAAAATTGCAAAATTACATCACTTATAAATTAATTTTAGATAATATATTGAAGAATATGTCTAGTTGAGACCTATTATTATATTAATCAAATGCATTTGAATTGTAGAACAAAATAAATATACTGCGACAACAGTAGAATGACCACAACTCAACGATATAATAACATTTGAAAAAAGTTAATGTGGGGGCCAAGTTGATATGGCGTAAATAATATCTATATCGGCTTAAAAGTGACGAAAAAAGAGCGCTTAGCCTTCTCAAATAAGGAAGCTACTTACAAATCACTTTATATAAATTTAATGTGTTATTAAATAAATATACCATTTTTAGAATATAGAAAGATTTGCTCATTAATAAATTACGTATAGAAAAATAGAAAATGATGTAGAAATGCCCAACCACACATCTGGTTGTCGTATTTCAATAATAAAATTATTATAGACTAATAATTTCCAATTTCTATTTCTATAAATAAATTGTTGGACTTTAAATTCATGTATAATACTAACTACATTGTAATCGGCTAAATATTCGTTTTATAATAAAATTAGGATAAATTTTCTATAGTCTAAATACAGCATACAAAAAAAATTGAGGTGAAAAGTAAGAATTGTATATGCGTAAAGCATACTATTGCTAATTAATTACCGGTCTTGTTTTATAACGTAATTTTACGGTATTAACTTTTCTAAATGTATAAAACATTATTTTTTATATATAAATAATAGTTAATTACGAACAATGAGACGTTACATTTTCTTTTCTTTAATTAACGGCACGGTGCGACGCAAAATACACGTACCAGTTGGAAATTTAGCGTTTTAGCGAAAAAAAAATCAAATAAAACAAAAACAAAAACAGTCGACGACGTTTTCTCTCGGGCGATCGTTCGTTGTTTGTTTGCGTTTTGTGCGCATTTTCTTTTTAAAAGCAAAGGTTCAATGGCAATTTTTTATAGCTTCGAATTCGACCCAGACGACAATAAAAATACATAAAACGCATCACTTACACACTCACACATAGAAACACACACACACACATGGCACATAATTGTTGTTATATTCAGTTTCATTTACAACCTGCAAAGAAAAAACAAAACACCTTCGACAAACTTGTTTATTGTTTAAAAGAATAATTAAAGCTGTGTATATGTGTGTGTGTGTGTGAAGCGATCTCGTCGATCACATCGCGCTGGGGTAATCACAACACTATACGCCAATAATACAACAAATTTGTCGCTGTTCAAAATAGCGAATAGGAACCACACACACACACACACACAGAGACACAGCTGCATCATCCGTCAGCCAAGGAATTGTTTCGTTTTTGTTTCGTTCGTTCACATTTTTTTCTTCTGCTTTCTTACCTGGTATCTATTATCAACGTTTGCATGTATCTATTTACCAGCGAGCAGCTTATAATCTTCTTTTTCAAGACGTCGAAATCCAGCAAGTGCTTAACGACATGCCATTGTCCTCGCGCGCACCACCACCACCATCATTTAGAGGTAGAAATGCTAATTTTTTTGTTCGCCTAGATGCCCCCTTGTCGAACAATACTAGCTAGTAGGTGGTGATAGTATGAATATGCAAACGATTTTCTTCTTCTTGGAAGGTGTTGCACTTTTTCTGTATATATGTGTGTGTGTATGTTTTTCGGTGCACAATGTGCGCTGTATTTTTAGACAGACACGGTGAATTTATGCAGCAGACATTGAACTTGAATTGAGGCGAACCGCGCTGCTCGAAAAACTATGCAACTATTTTTGTGTGGTATATTATTTTATGCAAGGGATTTAGTACACGCTTGTCGTGTTTTTTTTATATATATTTTATCGAATGGATGGGCTTGTGTATACGTATGTGTCTGTATGTGTGTGTAAAGTAGGCGCCGTGACGTCAACGAGACGCCCACGTCGCGTAGCGTTTAACTAAAAATGCGAAATGGAAAAAATATACATATAAAAAAAACAAATTTCCCTTGCTTCGAATAAAGTTATTTCAATACAAGTTAGTATTTACCATCAAATTGGTGACGTGGCGCTAATTTATAAATATTAGTACGAATAAATTGCCAAAGTTATACAAAGTGCAACAAACTAATTCCACGAATGAATTGTCATTAAACTAAAACATATTCAAATTCATATATTAGATATACTGGGAAGTTCTGCCAGTTTTAGAAATAAATCAAGGGTAATAAATCAGTTAATATAAGCTTTTTTAAACAATAATTGCTATTGTCTAATTGAATTCTTACTGTGCATCATTACGTAGCAATTTTTTAACTTGTAAATTTTTATTTAAATAATATTTCACTTAAAGTCGAGGGGATCGGTCTTTATAAAGGCCTTTTTTTGATCAATTCTACATTTAAACTAATACATAGGATTACATAGTCAATAAAAATTTATTTAGAATGTTGCATTCCCAAATAGTGAGCCCTTAAAGTGCGAAGTTGAAGTAGTATTTAATTTAAAAATTGGAATTATGCTTGTCACAAGTCTTAAATAAAAATAAAGACTATAGTGTAAAATAAAAATTAATAAAGATAAGAAAAAAAAATTTTTTAGGCCTGATATATGAATTAAAATTTGCTTCTATTTTTCCTCTCTATCCTAAAATAAACGTAACCTTTTCATCATTGTTTACTTTCTTTAAGAATGCACGTATACCACTCTACAAAAATTGTTTTCAATTCATTCGCTTTATTAATATAACATTTTTAAAACTAGGTTAATCACATTTTTCTCTATCTAATTGTTCTCGAAATGGTGAATTTCAAGCGTTGAAGCGTAATTGTTTCCGTTAAATTTTCACTAAAAAATGCGTCTCGCAATTATCATATTTTCTAATACGTCAATTTTGCTTAAAAATTATTCTTTGAGTAACGTAACAAGTTTTCTCAAACTATGTACAGTATATGTTGTATGTATAAGCATAGTTAGTTTGCCTTCCAACTTTTTACACTTTCTATCAAGATTATTAAGAGTTTTTTTGTCATCGCGCGCGCAAACAAAGAGTTATTGATAATATTTTAAAAGTGTGTTAACGTTTTTTCTTCCTTCTAAGTTTTATGCTACGCGCAAAGTAAGAAGTTTTAAATTCATCGATTTTATACATTAGTATAATGTTTTCATTATCACAAACACGCTTCAAGCATCTGTCCCGTTTAAATTATTAATTGCAAGGAATGTTTTTAAAATTATCATTCATTCAATTAATTTACTTTTTCGAATACATAGTAAAGAGTTATTGATAATACTTAAAAGTGTGTTAGCGTACTATTTTTCTCTAAATTTTATGCAAAGCGAAGTAGGAAGTCTTAAATTCATACGAGGATGGAATGAGAAGTTCTCGGCCTTGCCCGTATATGGTTATGTTACGTATGAATTTATTGTATTTTATTTTTATTAAAGGTCAGGTAATTAATGGAAAATATTTTTTACATTTTCTTAATCAGTTAAATAAAAGAATACAAAATTTGAAAAAATAAAATTTATTAAAAATTACACAATAAAGTGCTTTAATAGTGGAAACGATTGTAATTGATGAAATCTACACCCTTGTCTTCCTCAAAGTAAGGGGTCGAGAACCTTTCTTATGTCATGGGTATAATAATAAAAATGAATAACTCAAATAGTTACAAAAATATAACTATTATTTGATGAAAAATCGAATTAAATAGACAAAATGTATAAAAAGTTTATAAAGTTTACTTATTTTCAGTTATATCAATTATCACATTTGTTTAAATTCATGTTTATGTTGATTCATTTAATTTTTTATAATAAATATTTCATGAAAACCACTTGAAAATACAAAATGTGAGAAAACATTTTACAAGATTAGTGTTTTTGATGCTATATTTCATAGTTTTTGCATGCTTCCAGAAAAATGTTTAGGATTTCTTCTAAAATTTTCCTCCAAATTGTTACAAAAGCCGATAAAACTGATTTGTACCAAATGTTTGATAAAAATCACTTTAAAAATAATTATAATATCTATATAAAATGTTTAATTTTATGAAAGATCAGATAATTAATGGAAAATGTGTTGTACCATTCAATATCTATCAATATCTATCAATATCTGTCAAATTTTCACACAAAATCATTAATTTTTAAGTTTATTACAAATATTCCATGAAAACCAGTTGAAAACACGAAATCTGAGTGAAGATTTTACATAATTAATATTAACACGTCGAAAAGTCGACATAACTGATTTGTAACGAATATTTGATGAAAATAATTATTTTTGTGATTAAAATACAAAGCACAACGGTGCTAAGTAACTCCCTATAGCCAAGATCTGCTGTTTCTGATTCAAAATCTTTGTAATTTGATAGATAACCCTGTAGAAAAATGGAAAATCAAAATCTGAAAAAATTTCTTCAATCAATTTCAGTTAATAAGCTACACTTGTTAATTAAAATTTTATATTTGCTTTTCAGTAAGCCTATAACAGTAAATTTATTCCAACTTTTAGTGATACGCTTGAACAGGACTGAAAACTTTTCACGTTGCCCTCGTAAATCGCTAACTACTTACAGCATGTTTTCAAACAGCTGTTTGTTTCTAAATTTTTAATTATACGAAATGCATTTTAAATTATCATTCAATTAATGCAGTGTACGTATGAAGAAATTTAATTTTTCCAATAGCAGATAATAGTAATCTAATGCCGCATGACGTATAATTATTCTCTAATTATATCGTAATGTGTCTGTCTATAAATAATATTAATTCAAAACGACATTTTACAACAATAATGCGATTGCATAACAGTGCTTTTTTTTAATAATTATTTGGTTTTTTAGACACACAACTAATTTTTTGTTAAAGGAAAACAAAACCCACGTACAACAATAGACTAACAATTGAATTTTAAAATTCGTATAATTAAAATAAAAACTCTTTCAAGCATCCCAAAATGAAAAAAAAAGTATGGGTATAATATGAACTAGAATGAAAACTTCAATTAAAGTCACGAAAACTTTTGACATATATAGGATAAACTCGAAACAACAAAATAAATACGTCTGCGTCATGGACAAAATATGAATTCGAAGTGGAAATAATGATTGCCTTCTCTCGTCTTTTATTTGTTCTTCGTCATTTTAATAAAATATAAGCCTATAAAACATTGTTTGGATGTATAAATATATCTATTTACAATATATTATTAAAAAAAAGTGGAAATATTGTATGTAAGTATAGTGGAACCTCGACATACGACCTTAATTCGTTCCAAATATTTATTAATCATAACTATTTGTTTTGTCGTAAATCGAATGAAAGTCGTGTATCCAGGTAAATTTTTCTTGGCAAAACATGTCGTACGTCGAACTGGACGTATATCGAATAGACGTAGGTCGAGATTCCACTGTATAAGTACATTAACTTAATTTACGCCGACAATGAGAGAGTGAAAAAATATCGTTGTTATCTTAACGCTGGTTGTTTTAGTAGGTGTGACATTATCAATAAAATATTTCAATTATTGTCGCTGTTGTTGTGAAGTTTACTTTTTCACGGTGAATGTTGCAACGATTAGAAATCGTATAAGAGAGCAGAGCATGGTAAGTGAGCGTTCGAAAAAAAAAGCAGCGGCAGCAGCAGCAGCAGCAATGTGTCATAATAATGCCGATGAAATTCTAAGGCATTAAAAATACATCAGAGAGCAAATCTGGAGGTGAGGAATTGTACGTCTCACACAAGTGGCTCCCAGGTAGAACTGCTTAGTTTTTGATTATTGGAATTTGAGCTGCATTCTTTCTCGAGATGAAATTAGAGCGCAGCTAAAAATAAGCAATTACGTTCACTTTACACACGAAAATCGACAAAAACGCGCGCAGTGATGGTTAAATAGCAAAAAAACAACAACAAGTAGTAAGTAATTTTATATCAATGCGTTTTTTATTTAAATTTGTAGGAAAATGTATAGGTATGTCATAGGTAAAGGCAATTAGCGCGGCCGGACCTTCAACAACGAAAACGACGCGCCATCCGGACACACACACACACAAACACATACAAAAAGCATGCACACGATGGCAACAACGTCGAGGAGAAAGACGAAACTTTCCATCATCCACACGTATGTATGTAAGTACACGCTGCCTACCACTACTTCCAGCATCCGTCTAATAATAGTGCACGTGAAAGTTGAGAGAAAAATCTATGCGGATTTGTTGTTGTGTATACACACACACACACACGCATATACACATACAAATATTACCAACGCACACACATACACACACACAAATTTCGATGGGCCTCCTCGCAAACGGCACATGGAAAAAAGGGCAGGTGCTACAACTACCTGAACTACGGCACACAACAAAAACACGTCTGGCCTTCACACACAAGCAGCATATAACTCAAAAAAAAAATCCAATTCCTTCAAAATCCCTTCAATATCTACAATGGGTAGATTATAATCACACACTTTTCATCTATTAAGAAAACCTGCTTTTTATTACACGAAAATGTTATTATCTATTCGTCATTTTCTCGAGTGTGTATGTGCATACGTTAGTGTTGCCAGGCGTCGCGGTTTTTGCGGGATTTTCAATGAAAAGGACAGTTAAAATCACAAATTATTCAGGTCGATATCGATATAAACATTTTTGTATACCATAAATATATAAATTTAATAACATCTGCATAACTATTGAAATGTTTCACGATTTTTTAAATTTTCAATCGAGATAGTAATGAAATGTCAACTTTTTCATCACTAGTGATGTAAAAGAAATATTTTCGTATTAACTTGTCTAAGCTATACAACAATACGTTGTTATAATTAACTCACGCAGTCCATAATCATTTTTAATACTTGAATAATTGTATAAACTATAATTAATACAAATATATTTGTATTTAGCTAGAGTATTGCATGAAATTGGATAAATTATTCTTCTCTTTGATTGTATATTAGATTTTTTACATATTAACATCTAACCCATGTAACAATTATGCATGGTTTTTGCAGGATATTCGATGAAAAATAGATAGTCACGAAAGGAACAGTTAAATTCACGAATTATTCAGATTAATATCGTCATAAACAATTTTGTATACTATAAATATAAAAAATTAATAAAATCTGCATTGCTATTGAAATCTGTCACGATTCTTTAATGCTTGCAGTTAAACTTGTAATCGAGATAGTAATGAAATGTCAACCTTTTCGTCACTATTGATGTAAAAGAAACATTTTCACGTTGCTATAATTCACTCACGCAGTTCAAGATGATTTTTAAGACTTGAATAATTGTATAAACTACGATTAATACAAAAGTATTTGTGTTTAGCTAGTATTGCATGGAAGTTTATAAATTCATTCATAGAATTAAAGTTTTTTTATCATTTTTTAATTATTACAGTTCAACTTTTAATCGAGATATTCTCACTTTTGTACATAAAACAATTAATAAATAGTATTTATCCAGTTTCTTACATGCTCTGTCAACTTTTACGTGATATCTTGTACCTAGTAATGAAATATTAATTTTTTCATCACTAGTGATATAAAGAACTTTCATAAAGTTGCTATGAAATAAGTAACTTGTCCCAACTATGCAACAACACGTTGCTATAATTCACTCATGTAGCCCATGATAATTTTTAAATTCTTTTTCTCTTTAATTTTATATATTAGATTTTCCATATATTAATATCTAACCCATTTTTTTACCCTATTTTTTGCCATGCAAGAAGAATTATATTGTTAATTCAATTTAACCCTCAACTAGTTCATATGAAAAATGAAGAGGAGCTGCTCCCATTTTTATTAAAATAGCTAAATTGATTATTAATATAAAATTTAGATAACAAAATTTATAGAAAAATTAATAATAAAAAAAAATCAAAATAGTGGAAGCTAGAGCATAAGCAATAAAATAGTTTAATATGAATTATTCTATCTTTATTTATTGAAACATGAACTCCAAGCACCTTACAATTGATAGGCATTTGTGCACAGATATTTAAAAATGAGGAATATGTAACGTCCACAACAACTCATGAAGATTAGCAAAAATATACGCGAACAGTAAAAATGGGTGATTACATTGTAAATGACAGAACATTAAAAAAAATTATACGCAAAATAAATATGTGTGACTGCATACTAACATAACATTAAATTTTTTGATAAACTAGTTTAATAATGTTTAAAAACAACAAATTTTAGTTTTGTGCCTAAAACCCGATTTTTTCAAACTCACATGGTAGTAAAAATATATGGCAACGCTGGATAAAATCAAATATTTGCAATTAAAATTTCGGATGTTGTTGCATTTTGTCACATGCCTGTTTGACTAGGGGAGGCTTTTGTATCATATATGTATATATATTTCACCATTATGCAGGTATGGTATAGAAATTCGATAAAATATTAAAAAAATATTATTATTATTATTATTATTATTACTATTTTTGATAAATTACATTCACTCGTTTTTTATTATTAATTTATCGATTGCTACATGTTATTTATTGTTTACCTAATGCGGTGGGCATTAGTTTTAAGAACCTGAATGGCAGTAATCGAATTCAAAGTCAATGAATCGACGTGAAATAATTAAAAGTATTGAACCTTTGAATATATGACTCATATCCGTTCGAATTTCCAAAGGGGGGATATGGGAGGCATATATGGGGGCGTTAGTGCCAAAAGGCGCCCGAAACCAAATAAAATAATCCAAGCGATTTTATTTTTTCGTCTTTGCTAAAAATAGTGTTTATTAATTAAAAAATAATACTGAAAAAAATTGCGATTATTTATCGCATTTGTGTCGTTCGTTTCGAATCGAATGAGTCTGTCTCATTTTTTTGATAGCTTTTAGACCAATTATGAATCATTGCGAATGCTTATCTTTCCATTTATTTAATTATGATTAAATTGTTGCCAAACAAACCAAATATCAATTTACAAAATTAAACAATCGCGTGGTATTGTTTGAAATTTGCTCGATTTAAAAAAAATTAATGACATACATATATCAAAAAAAGCATAATAATTTAGAAAAAAAACACAGCCGTACATATTGTTACAGTAAAATCGTATTATCTACTAAAAATAACAAAGCGTAATGAAAAATTACTATATTATATGACTTTAAGATAAGTTTAAAGTTGCAATAAATATATCATTAATTTGAATTAATGTTTAAAGTGAGATAAGTACATTAGATTTAATATGAAAACAATCTGCCCTATAAATAATAATTAAAAAGCAATTTATTAGCGTCATGTAAAATTAACAAACTTTTAAAATAATATTGTTTTGTTGAGATTTTAGTGACGACAATAACACGAAAGATTGGCCTTAAATTAACTTTAAATGAGTCGCTTTTCAGAAGTACAATAATATGTTATTGCACTGTACCATCTCATAGTTTAACAATCTACTTATTTGTCGTCCTGGAGATTCGGTAAATGTATTTGAAAAGGCAAGAAATAAACAATTGTCACATGTTTTTTAGAAAATGAGCATATTTAAAATTATTTTAGGATTATGACTAATTTTCTTTTTACATACTATGCGATAATTTTCACAATTAAAACTAAATTATTCATACCTAAACTTTTAATTGTTCGAAGATGGAAGACTATTGTAGAATTTTTTGGAAAGAATTGTCTGTAAATTTCTCCTTTTATTTAATTTTTAATAAATTACTTTTTTATTATTAGCTTTTTGGGACAAAAATTTTAATAAAAATATTCATCCTTCACAAACAATTTCTCATTTAACTAAATTAATTAGTAATTCTTTAATTGACCTTCGCTCTACATTTAATGGCGAAATTATCGATCATTGCATAGCATATACCCCATAATTCAAATTATCACATTGTATTGCAAGAATATTTGTAAAATTTTATAAATTACAAAACTATCTACTTAAAAAATAAATCAATTTCGATTATGTAGTTGATTGTAGACATTTTGTTTCTTGGCGAAACTCAAAAATACGTAATAAATAATTACTTTTCTGGGTTTTTAAAACAAAATAAATTTGAATGGAACGAGATGAATATGCTGACATATAAAGAATATTTTTAGAATGCACCAGCGGACATACGTTGAATGTTTTTAATTCGAAAAGAGTAAAATGTATTTAATAAATGGAGTTGAATTAAACAATGAGGAGTAGTGTATCGTATCGTCTTAAACAAACCTTAAATGTATTATGTATATATTTTTTCAATTACTTTTTAGTATCGAATTTATAATTTATTTATAAATTGTGTAAAGCGTAAGAAATATATACAGGAAAGAAACATTTTCAGCGCATAAAATATTAATAAATTTAATTCCAAATAAAATAAAGTCAACAAAAAACTGTTTTTCTATAAATTATTTTAATCTGTAATTAAAATAACACTTACTCACATTAACAAACAAATGTGATAAAATTTAAATTTAACTACGTCAAATTTGTTTATTGTTAAAAATAGCTTTTAGATTTTAATAATAATTTGAAAAAGGCAATTTATCAATTTACCAGTCAAGTAAAATGAATGAAAAAAGCGTCTAGCCTGTAACAAAGCGATGAATTTCTTATAAATTTTCGATTAATTTTAAAGTAATTAATCTATTATTTATTTGCATAAAAGAAAATTTAGCGAAATGAGAGAAATACATATAAAAAGAATATAAAATTGCACTTATACTAATAAAGAAATGTAGAAAAATACAAATTTTGTTTGTTGTAGATTTTCAATAATAATTTAAAAAACAATTTATCAATTTATTACAAGTCGAGTAAGTTAAAGAAAAAAAGCGTCTGGTCTCTCAAACAAAGTGATGAATTTCTTATAAATTTTCGATTAATTTTAAAGTAATTAATCTATTAAGTATTTGAATAAATGAAAATTTTGTGATGTGTGAGAAATACATCTAAAAAGAGTATAACATATACTTATATTAATAAACAAATGTGAGAAAATACAAATTAAAATTTGTTTATTGCCAAAAATAGCTTCTAGATTTTTAATAATAATTTGAAAAGCAATTTATCAATTTATTGCCAGTCGAGTACATTGAATAAAAAAGCGTCTCGCCTCAAACAAAGCGATAAATTTCTTATAAATTTTCGATTAATTTTTAAACAATTAATCTATTATTTGTTTGCATAAAAAAATTTAGCGAAGTAAGAGAAATGCATGTAAAAAGAATATATAATGACACGTATGCCAATAAAGAAATGTAAAAAAATTCAAATTAAAATTTGTTTATTGCAAAAATAGAATAATTTTATAAATAATAATTTAAAAAAACAATTTATCAATTTATTAAAAGTCAAATAAATTGTATGAAAAAAGCGTCTAGTCTCAAACAATGCGATGAATTTCGTATAAATTTTCGATTAATTTTGAAGTAATTAATCTATTATTTATTTGAATAAAAGAAAATTTAGCGAAGTGAGAGAAATACATATAAAAAGAATATTTTTAGTTAGTGCGAGTGAGTGTGTGTGTATGTGTGTATACGTTGAGGTGCGCGACTGCGCGCCGCTTCTTCATATCGCGCACCGAACAGAATCGTCCAAACATTAAATGGCTATGTCTGGCACTACCTTCCATTACCATTATTTGT
>JARJDW010005926.1:0-10162 GCA_030264715.1 Adinopsis sp. GC000173 | reverse complement strand
CGACGAAATAAAAAACTATCTAATTATGCTTCTCGTCCTTTTTATGGTCTACATTTTAAAGTGTATCGAGGAACGATTTAAGCTGCTGAACAGCGTTTTAGAATCGAATTTGCACGACTTTCAAGACGTTTTCAACTTACATGAGCTGTTATGCGATGTTGTTGATTTGTTCAATGCACTATTTGGATGGCCGTTATTTGTGATTTTCCTACACATCCTGTTGAATATATTGGCTGCGCTAGAGATTGCAATCGCCGAAAAGAATGTCAATTACATGATTTTGGTCATTGTAATTGTATGGATCATAATACTCATAGTAAGTTGTTATATACATTACCTACTTTATTAGATATTAAGCCGACAAAAATCAGCAAAAAAGTTTAAATAGGGACAAAAATTGGCAAAAATGTGAAAGAGAAGCAAAAAACGACACTAAAAATGCTGGAAACTCTTCATATCACTCACATGCACATAAACATTTGTCAAAGCAATGGAGACGATGCGCCGATCTTGGCGCCTCCAAATTACGGGCCCTAAACATTTGTCTCATTTGTCTATTGGTTAATCAAAATCAGTAAAAGAAAGTTATTCCGCACATTTTTTAAAAATATTAAAATTTTGTTGTTGTTAATGTTATTGCAAAAGCAAGTTAAATGTAATTCAACTCATCTCAAATCACAAAAGTAAATATTTATTTTAAATTTAAAGTTAACAATAAATTGTGAATTGAAGCGTTTCGACCATTGATCATCACCTAAACTGATGAAAATTTGCAATAAATATTTACTTTTTTCGCATATAAACAACAGCGCATATTTTATATAGAATGCATTTTTTAATATTTAGAGATTACTTTAATAGTTAGAAATTTATGAACAATAAAGCCTCATTGTACATCATATTTGTTTTTATTAGATTTTGTAATGCCAATTCTTTTAGAAGATCATACATAACTTATTTAATTTAATTCGCTCATCGCAAAATGCAACAGTCTTGTTTTCGGACTTAACCAAATACATCTTATTAAAAACTTTATTAACTTATTGTAAGTACTTCAAAGTATTTAGGATTTTACTGAAGCAAAAACTTTTAATGCAAAACATACATAGAACTAAAGCAATTTGGACAAACTATATGTATGAATATTTATTATTTCTTATATGAACTTTGTACTTATACTTACATGATATTTTTTTAGTGGGAAGGCATCTTCATCACTCTTTACTGCGTACGAGTTGAGAGCTTGGGAAATCTTACAATCACACATTGCGCCAGCTACATCCTTACGCAATCGGACAAATTAAATTCGCACGCATTGATGATTTTCTACCATCAGTGCATAAATCGCCGTCCGAAATTTACAGCCGCCGGTTTTTTCAACCTTGACTTCGCCGCAATATTTATACTAATTAATTTGGTAGCCACTTACTTTATTGTTGTATTACAATTTTACGATTGAAGGAATTTATTAATTAATAAAACATCTATATTTTGTTATTTTATGCTATACTAAATATGTATTTACATACCTACTAATTTCCATTAAAAATAAATAAACCTTCGTGTTGAGTAAAAAGTAATTTCGTATTTAATGCGTACACTTTTGTCACTAAAATACTTCTTTTAAATAATAGTTCCTATTTCTATATATAATATACATCCTTTTTAGAGGTTATGTATTCTAACCTCAATTTGTTCAAATCAGAAGTACTTTAGGTGTTTGATATTATCATGTCTTGTCATCTGCTATAACTCGTCATACGAATCATTTCATTTGCTGCTTATACGCACCATTTAGAAATACGAGCGCTCGTCATCTGGTGTTTAACTATATTAGGTATGTAATAATATATAAAACATATTTAAAAATTACTTAATAATCTATATACCTACTAGTCGTTCCACTTATTGCCCTCTGTAAATAAATGTCTCTTATTTTTAGCAGAAGAAACTAATAATTTAGAGTATATTATTATTAAATTCTAAATTATATTTAGACACTATTTAATTATTAATAATATCTTACAAGAAATCACATGTTAAACAACAAATAAGGATCAAACCAATGTATTTAGTGTTTAAAACCATCAAATGCAAAGAAAAAAATAAAATGGAGAAAAATTGTAGAAATGGGTAAATTTTAGCGCCATATTCATCACTTGGTGAACCATTTTTTAAACTTTAAATATATTTGATTATAAAAACTCATGGTTTGTTCACATATTTTATTTGGAGTTAATATACATTCCGGCTCTATAGCCATTATCGGAAGTGAAGCGAAATTATAATAACAAGTTTTTATTTATATAAATAGTAATTGTAAGTAAATATATTTAATAATTTATTTATATAAATATTAAGTAGGTAAATAAAAATAAAAACTTATTATAATAATTTCTGATGTTGGCTATAAAGCCCAAAATGCTTATTAACTCCAAATAAAATTTATGAACAAACATTGACTTTTTATAATTAAATATATTCAAAGAGAAAAATTGAATTAATTCCTACGCAAGAAATGTATATTACTCCTTAAACCCAAATAAATCATAGGTACATTTATAAATTTATATTGTGATGAACAAGCCCATTATCACCGCCTTGAACGCCTCATACGTTTCATCATATAATAATAATAACAAAAATAAAAAAAAACTTAACATAAACACATGCCGACACAATAGTACAATGTCTTTTTCAAAACATAAACAAAAATTAATTATTGGATTGTTCAGAGTCATGAAGACGTTTAATAATAATTATTCAACCCAACAGAATCAATTAACGTATGGTTATAAATATCCAAAATAGCGGGATGCGCGATTGTTTCGTCGTATTTCGAAATTTCTATAGTCATGAAATTCTTAATACTGTTGCTCGTTTCGTCTTGTTTAGTTCATTCGGTCGTCGTCTTCACCGCCTATCCTCCGTACTATTCGAATCGGTAAATGTTAAGCAATGCCTTTGCGCATTAATTAATTTATTAATTGCCTAGCTAGACCTAGTTATGTGGACGTTCGACGTCGCTATGATTTTCCGCATGAAGAAAGTGAAGGTAATAAATAAATTGACTTTCAAGCCTTCAAGTTTTTCCATTAAGAATTAACAGGAATTGGTGCGAAGAACTCGTCGTGATTAGACTAGATGTAAAAATGCTGTGCGTAATTAATTAATTATTTTAAAATAATATGTAAGCCAATTGATAACACAAAACACTTATTAAACATATTTACATTTGGTAGAAATTTATTCCAAAATGTGACCTATCTTACATTTTTTTATAAATTTTTTAATTTCTCTTAAATAAAACAACCAAATGTAAATATTCTTTCTTGCAAACCTTCCTCTTAACGTAATAAGTATGTGTTATCAATTTGCTATCAAATTATTTTAAAGTAACTGAGTAATCATAAAACTCCTGTGGCGGCTTCTACGCACCCATCCCTCTTAAAGCGGAACTAATCAACTAATTAATTGATTAATTTATTTGCAGATGATTATAATACTCTTATTATAGATATAACTGTGCCCACATTTCCAGGATTTCTTCCACAAGTACATTATCGAAAGAATGGACATTATCATTATCATATGTAATTTGTATATTTTCAAAAAGAATTTGTTGTAATATTTCACCTGCGCACCTTTTTTTTTCTCTTAATTGAAATTAAAATGCAATGAGCCCAGTTATTGTTTTTTATTAAAAATACTAATTATGCAAATAGGAATAATTTTGCGTGACGCGAATTACAATAGCTCTACAAATTGATTAAAATATAAACAAACAATATATTGAATGCGCTGCTGATATTTAACAATAAACAATTAGCTACAATGAGCCAATAAAATTTTACAATATAAATGAAAGCGTCTGACTGAAACAATTCCTAATAAAAGTGATGCAGCAATGAAATTATTATTGTTGCTCAGTAGTATACTTTGCTACGGTACGATAACTGCAAATAAAAATGATAAGCAAGCATGTGAATTTCTTCCCGTGCCGGGCGGATTCTGTTGCATCAATCCGACGCTCTTCTATAAGGGCGAAAAATTAAAGATGAATAATATGAACGGTATAAACAGCATCAATGAACTGATTATACATACGCTTATAAATCAACATAAAAAGACGGATGAGATGATGAATACGAGTATAGCAAATATTACGAAAATACAAGCTGATGATCCAAGCGTCAGTAAGAGTTTCGAATACAGCGGTGAATCGAATGAAGGAAATATTCCAAAAATACAAAATGATGATCCAATAAGCGTCAGTAAAAGTTTCGAATACAGCGGTGAATTATCGGTTTCATCGCCGGATGAAGATTACAGTGATTACGATGAATCATCAGCTGCACTACGGCAAAGCGACGAAATGAAAACAGCAACTGTTGGTGACATGCATAATATTGGGAGAACAAGTACAGAAGAAGAAGGACCATTGGAAACACCAATACTATGGTCACCTTTCCTGAAACCAAGGAGGAGTACGAACCGAGTTTTATTACGCAGTGAGCGCGGCGCATATGATTTCGAAGGGTAACCGAGAAATATTTAAACTTCTAATAAATCATTCTTATATTTTATATACAATACAATTAACACTTTAATATTACTTTTGTATGAATAATTTTTTAAGGTTATGACAATGTTATTTCGCAAACGTACATTTATTACTAATTATACTGGATTTACGATCCCGCTTCGTGTATTTATATAATTTTATGCAATTATTTGCAAAAACAAGTGTAAGGTTTTGTAGATTTTTTCAATAAATTTTATTATCGCAAAAAATAAAATCTATTTTATATACAGTGTGTTTAATAAGGTAGGCAACCCCTTTTCTTTTTAAAACAAACTTGGGTTGGTATTATTGTATTAAACGTTTCTTCGAACTGTCCATCATGGTCTACCGATAGTCTTCATGTTTTTAAATAAAATTATTGAAATTCTGAAAGATCGCAACATTTAAGTCTAGTAACTGATTTGAGAGCCTGGACCAGAGCTCGAATATTCCGCAAAACGGATAAATCACACTGATAATCGAGACAACATTGTTTTTTAAGGTTAGTGCGCAATAACTCTGCATTCTGCTTATATTTATTGTTATTGATAATTGAATAAATAATGTAAATTCATTGCCTACTAATTTACGTTATTAGAACGTTATATACCTCTAAAATCGTTAAAACATTACGTTCGTAGCTTAAACCAAGAGATTATTTTTTACAAATCTTAATATTTATTCAATTTTTTTTCAGCCATTGAATTTTGAAAGAATATACAACACTTGTCGATAATTTATTTCAATCTCACATATTGCGTAATATTTAATGGCGAGAAACATATAAAACCACTTTATAATTTTCAATATTTTATTTAACGCTATTGCTTTGTCGTGATTTATTTATTTATTGCAGCTAACTTTTATTGTTTACATACAAAATTAAACATAACAATGGTTTAACACATACTTATTACTTATTATCTACACTCAACTCTTTTTTACATGGTAGATAAATTCTCAAAATTGTCGTGTAAAAAATATATGCAATATATGATAAAATTGGTGATTTGTCCCTCAACTTAGTGATCCGGTGTAGTGAAAAAAGAAACCGTACAAAAAAAGTAATTATGAAATATATATGAGATGTAGAAAGAAAAAAATCAATTTTCATTGCAAAAAAATATAAAATAATAATACTATGTATTACACAGTGACGTTTTAACTAATAGGACTAAAGGTAAAAGGTAAGTTAGAAAAAAGTTTATCAAAATATGTTTCGATCAAAGCTATTATAGTTATCAGAAATTGCAAAAATATATACTTGTTATCTTAATTGCAAGTAAGAATCATTAACTTCACAATTCTTCCCAGTGTTATCATATTACCTTTTATATGCATTTTTTATATATACAAACTAATCAATGAACCAACAATTCCTAAAAAAACGCGAAATAGTAGACGTTCTATTTCAAATTCGTGTAAAAAAGAAAATTATAAATTTTGAAATGTTCTTTTTTTTATGTTATTTGCACGCCAAATAATTTATCTATTCATGATTTATAGTGTTGGTTCGACAATGACAAACTAGATCCACGTTTTACGCTGATTTGAACGCCGGTCATAAAATATAAATCAGAATCCGTATGATTTTATACAGGATGATTCAGAGTTTAACTGACAATTTAGAGGAATAATAGTATAGTAAACAGCTATAGGAATGAAAAATCAGCTTGAAACATTGAGTCGCATATCACATTTGGTCGATGACATCGCAAAAATAAGATTTGTTCCGTTGCACAGATTAAACTCAATTAAACCCTTCGTCTTATTAGATACAGATCGTCGTGCAGTTCATCTTCGCTTAACTAAAAAAATATTGACTGCACCACTATTGGCGATTTAAACAATCTCATTATGTATGATTATGTATGACAAGGTGTACATCAGAATCCGTATAATTTTATACAGGGTTGTACCGATTTAGACTAACGTTTCGTTGCACATATTAAACGCATTTTAATACTTGCGTCTTACAAGTTACAGTAAATTCATCGTCTTGCAATTCGTATTCGCCTAACTAAAAAATTATTCATTATACAGCATTTGACAGTAGTCTTAAATATTTAGCATTTTAATGGGTATTGACTGCACTGGTATTACCCCTTTAAAGAATTATATTAGATATGGCAAAGTGCAATTAGCCTTATCACAGGTAAAAAAAATAAAAGTAAATGAAGACAATAAATACATGAGTAAATAATGCAGAGCTAATAGTTTCAGAATGTAAATTGTCATCATCAAAGTCGCAGGATAATACATTAATTAATACCTTCAAATAATCAAATAATTGTTCCTATAGCAGGAATTTTAACACCAAATTCTCGCCGCTTGCATATTGTTTACTATTTTTTCATATGTGTATTAAATTATCAAACCTTGAATATTAAATAATATTTATTAAGTTTTATGTACAAAATAGTTGCATACTAATATTGTAACGACCAATTAAATTAATTGAATTTAATTAAAAAAATATATTACGTATATCAGTAGAATTATAAAATAAATATATACATAATAAATAAAAAAGTGGTATATTTACAAAATCAAACAATTATTGCAATTAATCGAATGCAGGCACACAGGCTCCATTTATATCCTTCACTTCATTATCAGCACATCGCAACGGTGAAGAGATAACAGTTCGTGTTGGCAAATCGGGTATTCCTTCCTTGATCGGTGGCAATGCATCCTTCTCAATGGGTTTTGGTGGTATCGGCGGTATCATCGGTGTACCCTCCTTGACATCATCATCCTCTTCAAAATGTATCGCATCATTGGTGTTTACCACTTTCGTTTTATCCACCTCGTCCCAAAAGACACAACACTTGCCCGTTTTGCCATCCTTTGTTTCGAACGGCATCATCGTGCATCTCAATGTCGAACATTCCGTGACACACAACAGACATGCGACCGACACGAAACAAACACATAAAATTGTAATTTTCGACATCATATCTGGATAGAAGGCTCGTTCGCTACTAATTATTGCGACCAGTTTCTATTGTATTTATATGTGGAAAGAATAAGCGGTGTCTCTTTTTATGATGTTTAGCTTGAATTGTAATATTTGTTCATTTCGCATGAGTATATATATGTATATCTATTTTAGTAGTGGCGTTGCGGTGATTTTTTAAGTACATACATCACACGAGATTTATCATTTCGCAAAATTGGTGTCAAGCAAATATCCGTTATTTGCAAATCATTTACTATATAGTTAATATTTTAGGAATTTATGATTAATGTGATGGTTTTTTAATAGCGGATGGTGTTCTTCGTATCCTTGGGAACGTGACGCGGCCGGTACATATTTGTTCTTTCGCCGCGTGAAGGGTAAAATGATTTGTTCAGATCCTTTACTCCAGCGTCGATAGACTAGGCAATTGAATAGTGCTTGTAGTGGATTTGTAAATGCCTAAAACAAAATTATTTTATGTAGTATTACATTAAGCAACAAAACATAAACATTATATAATTTAATTAAATTACTTAAGTTTCTTTTTCTTTAATGAATTTTAAATGATAATTGCTTCTTCATAGATTTGCCTTTTTTTGCAACGATTTCTATTATTAGCTCACATTTCTTGCGATCATAAATTCTATGGAAATAAGTGTATTTTTAACACAAATTTATAATGAAATCAATTAAATCCGGGTTGTTTTTTATACATGTCTAGCGGTTTAAAAAACTCACCAATATTTCATATATATTAACCGCACATATTTTATAACAATTCACGATGTCTCATTACAATATAAAAACAATGCTAGTAATTTAGCATTACGTAACAAAATTATGATTTAATTGGAATAATAACGCGCTTTTTGCACGTACCATTAGATACCATAATGCGATGACGAAGCGCACCGGCAAACGGAACCATAAACTCCACAGTAAGATGCCATTGAGTAGATTCGGAATCCAGCATATGTAAAAAACGATGTTGATCACAGCAAACTTAATCTTAATGGCATTGATTATGTCCCTTTCACGCATTGTCATCTGGCCGTAGTGACTAGTTATCACATTGCACATGTCCTTTGATGAAATATGGTATAAAATCGGATTAACAATCATTACGACAGCGATTGGAATGTATGTGGCGATGTAGTTCGGCAAAATACGTAGCAGTGCTGAGAGTAGAGTTGTAGATCTATGACAACTACAAATAAAAAAAAATATGCATAAATAAATCTTGATATTAAAATATGTAGTAAACTTAATTTCAATTTATGAAACAACACTTTATCACAAAACTCTTGTTGATTTTGTTAAATACTAAATTGTATTTTATTTCAAATTAGTTTTAATAATGTCATTAAAAATGTTATATATTCAACGATTTTATATTTTCAATTAATGTTTTAAAAGTTTGCTATGAATATAAACGTTTTATGCCAAATTTTGCTAGAAATATACATATGATTCATTAAAGAATATGTTATACTTTGTATTGAATCACGATTACGATCATTATTTACGTTAAGCAGCTATTAATAATTAAATCTATAGAATTTATGATCGCTTAATTACATATTTGTGCCACGAATTAATTCATCACATTTAACATCACATATCCCAACTGATTTTAAAGTTAATAAAAATTGATTAAATATTGACTATTAAATTTGAAATTAAAACGATTATTCTTTCTAAACAATTTCTATCTACATTTCTTTGAACTTTTGTATTAATTTATTATGTCGCATAATATTCAGCTAGAAGTGCAGTTTGTTTCACAATTGATCGCAAATGATGTAGCAATACAGTCGAATATTATAAAAATTCAATTTTGAACCATCTAGAGTCAAGCATATAAAAAAGTATGTTTATGTTAATGAATAAATAGATAAATAAATAAATATTTTTTATAATATTGGACTATATGGTAAAAGGTATTTTGTGTCATTTGTAAATCAATTGCGACAGACAAACTATACCTCTAGTTTAATATTATGTTCCGAAATAGATTGATGAAAAAATTCAAATAAATGGAGTTGTTTAAAACTACCTGGCTGGACTTAAAAGAAACCAAAATGAGACATTTTTGCTAATTTTCACGCATTTTCCATGCGATTTTCGAAGCATCTTCACCGAAAATTGATGAAATACACGTTTTCCACCCACGTAATCTTAACATAAATCAAAATTACATTTTTTACTGTTATATATAATTGCATGCTTTAATCAAACTTGTTACTGAGCTCTAGCTTTTCGTAAACTCTTCAATTCGATTTATATACATTAAATTAAATAACTACAATACATTATTTGCTTAAAGGCGGGTCTACAATAGTCGTAGTCGTAGAGTCGTAGAGTCGTAAGACAGGTCGTAGTCGTAGAGTCGTAAGGCGTCGGCACAGTCGTATATGAGCGTCGTGTCTACATAAGTCTTTAGGGTCGTATGAGCTGCGAATTTTTAGGTTGACACAACACAACACGACGAAACGTCAATTTTTTTTTAAATAATATGACGTTGCGCTTCGGGATGGCCTCTGATTGGCTAGTCGTAATGGTCGTAGTCGTTGGAATAGGAATTGAACCTATTCGAACGACTACGACTACGACTACATTACGACCGGAAGTTGTCA
>JARJDW010005921.1:0-232993 GCA_030264715.1 Adinopsis sp. GC000173 | reverse complement strand
TATCAAATGAGATATATGTAAATAGAATAACACAAATAAAACAATTTATTGTTGTAAACTTCGAAACATTGTCCATAAATTAACTTACAATTAATATAAATTTCTAATTGAAAGTTTATATCAATTAACGCGTGTATAATTTTATGTACATTGAAGCATTAGAATGAACCTTATTTTTCGATAAACGCTTTATTTGAACTATAAAAATATCAAATGAGATATATGTAAATAGAATAATACAAATAAAACAATTCATTGTTGTAAATTACGAAACATTGTTCATAAATTAACTTACAATTAATATAAATTTCTAATTGAAAGTTTATATCAATTAACGCGTGTATAATTTTATGCATATTGAAGCATTAGAATGAACCTTATTTTTCGATAAACGCTTTATTTGAACTATAAAAATATCAAATGAGATTAATCAATTTAAAGCAATTAAATAGTTTATTCACAATTTGATGAGTGCGTAGTGATATAAATTATATTCCAACAATTTAACATTAAATTAAAACTTAACCAACTCTTGAAAAGTTATTTAATTTAAATGACAAATTAAAATAAAGAGCGCAGGGCAAAGAGAAAAATTAACCATTAGTGGCATTTCATCACACAATTAAAATGCGCAAAAGTATTAACGCAAATATAGATTTGAACTTTTCCCAGAATTTTTATATGTAAATATTCTCACTAGGTACCTATAACCTACGTAATAATATCTGGAAATATTCAACTTTGCCCAGTTGCGTAGTGCGAGAGATAATACCAAAGGTTTGCTTAATTATATGTGTTCTTAGTGAGAGCCATTTGGTATCATCACAATTCCGTCTCATACAGTTCTCATAAATCATGATACAATGCACATTGAGATATCAAGCTCCTTTTGTATTTAGAAATTAGCGTAGTCTAAGCTAATAGTTCATACTTGTGTCTGTATATATGTATGAGGAATATGTATAGGGGTTGGCTGTTTTATGCTCGCATTAACATTAACTAAACTGTAAAAACAAAATGATAAAGAAGCTTTTCACTTTAATAAACTGTCTCTGTCGGAATGTATGCATGTATGTGTATATGTCTGCTGTGTGTGAATATGTATATATATATATATATATATATATATATATATATACATGTATATACATATATATGTATATATATGTACGTATTAGCGTTGCTATTTTAAAAGCTACTTTCTTTTTCAATTCTACAAAAGGATAGCAGCGACGAAAAGGTTGCGTCGCGTCGTCCTTTTTAAATGTGTTTTCTTAATTAGAAAAATTCAGTGCTTGATAAAACAATTACCATTACGTGTTTTGCTAACTTTGATGTCAAACACGTGGCTTTGTTAATCAAATAACGTTTACAATTAAAATACAATTAATTTATTTTGATAATGAAATGAAAATGATGATGAAATTAAGTTCTGTTCCATCCTAAATGTTTTATATTATTGATTACAAGGTGAGAGGTTGCGTTTTTTGTTTTCAAAGAAGGAAGATGTGTAAAATGTAATTTAGGAAAGAATTGATATTTATGTGTCTAATAAATATTAATTTAAAAAATACATTTACCGCTAGGATTCTAGATAAAATCAAACTTTATTTTAATAGGTCAAACAAGCGGTCAACTATTACTTCTAAACTAGTATTAGAATTTATTTTATCTTAAACGATTATTTATAAAATAAAATATTGATTCTCGTTCGAGTAATGCAAGCAATAATTGTACGGAATTTGCAACTGCTTTGCACTGTTTGATAAATTTCCAACTAATCATGAAGGTATTGCATTCGTTAAAAGTTGTTAGGAGGTTCACTACACCGATAACAATCAATCTAGACATAACGATTATTCAGCTCTAATTCATTTTCGAGAAATCACTCAATAATTATCTTCTCTTACAGCAGGAAGGATATACCTATTGGTAGTTTATAGTACAATACAATTGTTTATTTCAATTTAAAATTCTATTACTGTTAAAACAAAAAGGCCATTTATTTGCTAAAGTGTAGGTAAATATGTATTATACAATACTATTTATAGGTATGCATATACGATTAATATTTAATTATTTATCATTTATTTTCTATCATTTCTATTTAATTTATAGTTTTTAATTCAGCCTGTAATTAATAAATTAAATTGAAATTATTTACTCATGAAAATAATGAAATTTATTTATAATTTAACATAATATAATATTTATAAAGTAATTTTTGCATTATTGTTTTTGGATGATTAGTTAATTTCAATAATACCTACTGCATTGTATAATTTTAAATATTTAAATTCGATTTATTTAATTTCACGTATATAAATATGTATAGCAAGTGTTCAATATTAAACAGGGTCAGTTCATCATTTCTCAAAAATATATGGCAAGAGGAATAGATGACAGCATATTGAAAGCTGAATATAAAACAGATGAGATCTTCTTCAACAAGTTTCACTTGAGTTTCAACAAGCTGCAACTGATTGTCATTTGATTGCACTAGATATAACCCAATGTATTTAAATTTTCTTACCAAAATACTATTGTAAAAAAAGTTAACAGCCCGAACACGCAATAAAAGAAAAAATTGATTAAATGTACACCCACATAATTAATGAATGTAATTACAAGTGCAAATTGAAAAATAAAGCACTTTGTGTTAATTAATTACACACAAAAAATTACAAGCAACTTGCTAATTGAATTCAATTATAGAAGTTTACAATGGAATTATTTTGTAATATCAAATATAAAAACGGAGATGGAAAAGTATTTCAATTTAGATTACACTAACAAATAATTACTTTAGTTTTTTTTTTAAATATAATTTTAAAAGCACAAGGATTTGCTAAAGCTTCTTAGACAAGTTGCAACAAATGACCGAGTGCATTATCTTGATGCAACATCTAATATCAAGAGTGACACTTACTTTGTGTGCCATTTCTTCAGAACGACGCTTAATTCATTTCTCTTCCTCGCTTTTTCCTTCTTTATCGTATTCTTCTAACGAAATCCGACAAAATAAAACCATATTTATATGCAAAAATTGCTATTTTCTACTTGCCTTGCTTTGATATTTTGATACAAAAAGCAATAAAATTAAAATTCTAGAAATCATCCAAACTGTCAGTCTTTTAAGCTTGTTATCTTGCTCAATGCATCTGAACAAAGTGCCTACATTAAAATTCTCTTCAGACAACTCCTCTATGAAACCCAAATGCATATATAAAATATTATATATTCTTTGCATATTTTTAGCATTCCATATAAACGAAATAATGATGGTAATATACTGAAAAAAGCTTATTATACGTCTGGGAATTTTTTTTATTAAATTTCTTTTAGTTAAAACTAAAAGATATTAATCGAATGCCTTTCACATTTTAATTTTTTCTTTCCATTTACCTTTTATATATGCATGTAAGTGTACAATGCATTCTAAAGCTTATTCAATTTGTTCAAAATGACAACAACAAGTTTAATTGAATATTTTATAAGTTATTGGAACGCTTTCTACGAAAATGATTTAAAAATATTCTACGATGGAAATTAAATTTCTTTATTATTCTAAATTTTAAATTTATATTAAAATTGCAACAAAACTAACTATTCATCTCTTGTAACTACAAATGTTTTTACATTACGTATCTACATAGTTGGAACATCTAAATAAATAATACTCTTACATACGGGTATTATATAATATACCATGACAGTAATGACTATGGCAATGTCTAGTTTAGGTGGCAACGTCTACATTATATGATAACGCTGTCGCCAATAGCAATAATTGATTATTCCTTCGTTGAGATTAAAACTGTTTTCGGTACTAATATTACATAATTTATCACATCGCACATTGCGCTATTTCACTTTTATTGAATTAAAAAACGAGTGGCGCGTATTCGCTTGAAAATAATCAATAATATTGCACAAATATTTTTTAATTAAAAACAACAAAATTTTCGAATGCACACCAAACACTATTAGTTTAATTTCAATAGCCGGGAATTTATTTTGTTTAAAGTTCAAAAATATTAAATTGGAATGTCATTGTTATCCATATTATTTTGTATATGCATATTGTACGATAGAAGTATTGATAAATACGGTACTGAAAGAATTTAGATCTAAATAATTCACAGCATGGGCAATTTATAAAATAAAGTTTTTCCTACAATTCTTAATTGTGATGATAACGCGAGTTTGTCTAAAAGGAAGACGAAATTCATCTGTGGCTTGCAAAAAATCAGATCAAATGTATTTAATATTTATAAATTTAATTAAAAACAATAAAATTTTCAAATGTACAACAACCACTATTAGTTCAATTTCAATAACTGCAAATTTATTAATATATCAAAAATATTTAATTGGAATGTTATTGTTCTCCATATTAATTTGTATATTTATATTAATAGATATAGCATTGAAAGAATGCAGACCAAAATAATGCACATCATGGACAATTTATATGATAAAGCTTTTCCTACAATTCTAATTGTGATGACAACGGGCTTGTCTAAAAGGAAGAAGAAATTTATCTGTGGCTTGTGAAAAACTAGATCCAATGTCAAAGGGTGTCTTTTGTATTCATAGCCTAAAACGACGTATTACGGTAGATTTAATCGGACTAATCTTCTAATCTTTTTCTAGAATATATGATAGCAATAACAATAAGCATATTTGATATACACGCATAAATTATTTTAATAAAGGCTTTTTGATATTAAATGGCCGCGATTAGCCCAATATCGAGATTAATAAAAGGCATGTATGAAAATAACACATTTTCATTTAATATTAATACAAGTTTTTTTGCATTTTTTTTTGTTGCCGTTGTTGTATTGTTAATTGGCACTGATGAATGTCTTTTGTATGAATTGTTTGAGAGTTGGATTTGCATCCTAGCATAGCAGCATAGTATTTTTTGTCCGACTTGTTTGTGTATTTATTTTTGTTGTTGATGTTGTATATAAATCCAACGTGAAATTGCATTTAGCGAATGTGAGTTTTGCATGGCACACGTCATGCTAATTAATCATAATTATACATTTCTATACACTACGAAAACGAAAAAAAAAACACTATTTGATAGCTTTCAAAATGAATTTATTTTTGAGACTGCACATGTCGCAAAAATTTATCGCTATTATTATTATTAAAGTTTAAACATAATTTGCAATTGTAATAAGATAAATTGTTTCAATTGAATGGACGGACGCAAGAAAGTGCTGGAAAAAGAAATATTTTCAAGTTGAATGTTAATTAGACATAAAATGGTGCATGCTAGAAATAGATTTTTTGCATTTAAACATTTAAAATGTTTTTATTTTGATGATAAAACTAATGCAATAAATTTTATAAATTTTAGTTTCAACTGCAAGTTTGCATGCATACCTAAAACCGTTTAATTACTAAGAGCTAATTTATCTTATCGATTTTTAATTTCATACAAATTTTTATGCTTTGCAAAACACATCATTAGCATTTAAGTTTGATATAAATGTATATAGTTAATTATTTAATAACATTTTTGATTCTGCCTACTGCACTTGCTAACTTATTTAGAACGTCTTTAATATACAGGCTTAAACTCTTGACACATTTTTAAAATATTCACTTTTATGTTGGCTTCCCTTAATGGTCACATAAATATTTTGTAGCTGAATAAAAAAATTCAAAATATTTTAAAACTTTACAACTCTAAGGATTGTTAACTCGGAAACTATAAGAGTCGCATAAAAAGAGTTAATTTAAACTTTATACTACTAAACGTGTTTTAATTTAATTACTTATTTAAATTAGTGTCTTTTAAATTTTATTTTTCCAAAGAGCCGTCTTTTTGTCGTTTCAATTAAAACGAAACTGCAAACATCAATCGCTGAAAATATGCTGCTTGCTTTCGTTGAAATAAAATAGTGATAATTAAAAGTATTAATCAATTCAGTAGTCTTTAATCGTTTTAGGTTACCACCTTCTTTTTGTATTAGCATTTGTTCGAGCGGCTCTAAAAATAATATATGAAAGTGTTAAAAACTAGATCCATTTTATATCCCACATAATCTTGAAGAAAAATTATCCATTGAATTTGCAATTTAACTTTTTTTGTTCGGAATTGATTTAAAAGTAATGCTACGTTATTAGCTCGTGTAGCAAGCACATATAATAAAAACGATATCAATAAACAATCTAAACTTCCAACTCCCAACATTCCGTCATTCTCAATAACTAGTACATTAAACTTGTTAACGAAATAAAATGCAAAAAAGAATCCTAGAAACATTCCACTTAAATTAAATTTAATTTTGTAGCGTTGACTACTTACAACATTAACAACAAAACAACAGGAAAAAAAATGTTACGAAACTTTTGTTTAGTCTATTATGTTAGAACAACAATAATGTTCAGTTTGTACAACAAAGTTATTCTCTACTTTTTTTTGTATTTTCAAAAAGAGGGGTATATAAATGCTTTTGTTCATTTATTAGTATTTTATGCAATAATTTATGGTATGAATGTGGCCAGGATGTGGTCAGGATGGTAAGCGTAAAGGCATTTAACGGCTTGATTATGTTTTAATAATTATTTTACTTTACCTATATATTAAATACATGCTTTTTTGTTGATTATTTTCATAGATTGTTAGTGCAGGCACTTGGTAATATGAATGTGAAATTATACAATATAAATATTATTAATATGTAAATTGAATACTTCAACAAAATGGGATGAATATAATTATAAAGTTGATAGTTAAATTTAAAGCTGAGAGATAACAACAGCGTCGAAATTATTAAGCTTTTCGGAGATCATTTCAGCTTAGTAAATTATTATGTGAAAGGATTCTATATGATATATTTTTTCTCTTTGTAATTAAACTAGGAAATGCTTATTAAAACAAATATATCTTTATATATATTAATGTTAATTAATTTCATAAATTATTTTATTAATAAAAACAACATAAGACGCTAACATTTTATTACTTACTATAATTATATTTTCATTATTCCAATATCAATTTTCCTGCATTAAATTGAAGAGAATTGAGTAAAAATAATGAAATAAATCTATGTAAATTAAATACACGTTTTGAATATTATAATTAATATGTAACCATACAAAGTATATGAAATGAAAATTGCAAGTAATTGTTAAATAAAATATACTCTTGCAAGTATTAATTGCATGCTGGAAGCGCACCAATTGGCAAACAAATAGTAACATTAATTTGTAATATTGTAGCAATAGGAAATTTTAAATGTTTCTGAATATGTTAATATTTGTACGTATGTTGTCAATAAACAAAATCATTACTTCCTATTTTCTTATAATTAGAATTGGTGAAATTGCCACATTAATGCGAATTGAATGTACACACTCGCATTAGATGATGTGTGCAGTTTAGTTCCTTGATTGCAATTGGAATATACCGAAAATTCGATTATAATTGATTTTCTATCAAGTAACAAATACATTTCGTATATTTATATATGATTATTTATAATTGCTTATCAAACACGTTACTGAAATAATTTTCCACTTGATAACAAAACTAAAGCGCGTTTTGAAGGATTAATATTTTTGATTGAAATTCATATTTTTGTTATGTCAATTAACAATTTTGCTGAAAGCTTTCATGTAGACGTGTGACAAGCATAAAAATAAACTAAAAACCATTTTGTGGTTTGCGAAAATACCCATCGCCTAAAATATTTATACAAATCAAGTAATTGAATTAACTATTTTTAGTGTAGTCGATATGCTTATAAATTTTTAACAGGTGAAAAGTTTTCCACAAAGAATCAATCTGTCATATTTTACTGGAAACGATGTTAAATGTAATAGATTAAATGATATTACACTTAAGGTTAATAATTCCATGCACGAAATTGGTCGGAATTATTGATTTGTTATCAACGATATGGCTTTTTACGTTACTTATGTACGATTTGAATAGGATTTTTTTCCGTGTGTTTATGCAGGAAATATAAAATGTGTTCAATACGTCAAGTTTTTGAATTGTATAAATGTACTTAAAGTTGAACGTTGAGGGTGTTGTGCAATCTGATATCGAGTTACTTCATGATATTAAACGCACCTGCATTGGACTCGTATTTCATTCCTGAAAACTTTACAATACAGTACAATATTTTTTCTTCTGCGCTGCACACTTTCATTTCATAGACTTTTTTATACATATTCTAACGTAATATTAAATTTTTCATTACCAAAAAATGTTATGTATCATCAATATTTAAACATAGAATTCATTAAATAAACAATAATATGTATACACTGAAAACTCATTGCTGTCTAATATGATGATAAATAATGGGATAACAAAAGGCAATAAAATGATCGTAAGTTGTTAAATAGAATGTTAAAAGTTAGTTTAAATATTTACTCAGATTGGACATCTAGTAATAAATTAAATAAATTCAAAGCCTAAATAAACTTTCCATAAGATTGTTAGACATTATACCATTTTATATTTTCATTAAATATGTTTATGATTAAATCATCTTTTCAACTAAACTTTTTTTCATCAGGGATAAATTATTAACACAATGAAATGGAAACTTTAAATTGTTTTTTCTGGGTTAATATTTTTGGAATATTACTAAAATAATGACAAACTTACAAAACATGTGCAATCTAAACTTTTGTATATTGAAATTAGTGTGCAGTTTCCACTAACTTGATAAATTTAATTATTTTATTAAATTTTCTGATATTACATGAGTGAGTTTTATAATAATAATTTGTATGAAGCATTTAGAAATGTTGCAAACATGCACCGTCAACCACTACAGTTAACCAAATATATTAAAGCATTAAAATAGTTTTTACTCCAAAAGGTATATAAGGGAAAAAAATGAAAAAAAAATTACTAATGAATATCTATTACAATGTAACGTAGTTTTAGTTTATCAAAAATTCTATTAGAGTACATTGTAATAAAATGTCAATAAATGTCCTAGTTTATAGATTTTTTATGCTTGAATTAATCTAATCGCTAATGTAATTATTAAAAATTATGTAAAGGTTAATTAAAATATAACATGCCAATACATAATAATTTGCTTACAATATTGATTTATTTTTTATGCGATTTTAATAGTGCACATATGCCCCCACATGAAATGTTCAATCAACATTTTATCTAAATAATTATTTTAAATAAAATTTGGATTTTTTTGTTATTAAATTTCCATTTGATGTTCAATTTTCTTTTCGGAATACAATTCTAGTTTATAGTAAAGTTATCATAAAACTCGAGGGAAATATCACAACACATGATGCTTTTTTGCACCCAACACTAACTGCAAAAAACATTTTTCTCTCATAAAACGTTTTTCGTTTTTCATGCAATGTTGCGACCGCACATTTTATATTTTTTTGCTTTTCCTATCGATGTCTTTATCAATGATAGATTATTATACTTATAAAATATCCGTATTTTAAACATAATTAATTGTCGATGTTTTATTTAGAGGATATTGTTGATAATTACTTTATTAGATCTAAATTATGTTTACAATTTTAACTTTTGATTTAGGAAATAGTGTTAGTATTGAATACATTTTATCTTAAATGCATAAGATTGTGCAGAGAAAATGATAATGAAAATATTTAATTCAAGATGTAATTATAAATTATTAATCACTTTTGATGGTTAATATGAAGGTAAATAACAAACCACAACCTAATAAACCTCTAGAGAAGGCCACAATTTAATGTGAGCTTATTGATCATCGAGAAAATTGCTCCTCAGCGATTTTCCTACACGGAAAGTGTTTATTAGTAGCCTGTAGCTAATTGCTATCAAGCGAAGATATTTAATCAGATTTTTGTGTAAAAAAGGTGGCAAATAAATGGTTCATTCAACTTATAATTATACATACATGTTGGATGTATAATTATTATGTTTCCTAGTTTTAGTCTACACACATATAGTAAAATTACCATACATTTGAATGTATTTTGAAAGTGTATATAGTATGTATGTGCAAATGAAAGTATACATTGCATCTGGTATTAAATGGAATTGCCTTAACTAAAACCTTTTGCGGTATTAATCCTACTAAAATAGATGGAAGACCAAACTAATGTCAAAGTTTATGGAGGAAATACGACAAAGTTACTTAATATTTCAAAGTGCTATATAAAACGATCTTATAAATTTGATTCAAGCAAAAAGCGGATTTATTTTCTGGTTGTTAACGCAAAATTATTTAAATGTTTTGGGTTTATTTAATTCTAAATTTACTTTATCTAATAAATTTTATAAATTTGGCGAATTGCTCATATTTCTTGCACTAACCGAAAAACGACATAATTTATTTATATGATAATTATTCACTAAATACCTAAAATGATAAATTGTTCTATTTATGTTTTGTATTTAAACACAAACTTTGTATTTGTGCATCTCTATCTTTTATGTATCTCAACATGTACGTGTATTATATGTACCTATATTTCAGTAAACAGTATTGAATGCGTTTAAAATTATTGCACATAATCGATCTTCAAATTAATTTACACTGAAAGGATATTGATGCTATAAGCCATCAAAACTATATCATTCATATGGTAGAGTACATCAATTGAAAATAGTTATAATAATTACCCCACCATTGTTAAACTACAATATACTCCGATGTCCTATTATTTATCAAGAATAGATATAGTGGAGTTTGAAATTGATTAGTTGATTAGTGTAATAAAAAGTCTTTTTCGTTTTTGTGAATTAATCAAAAGTTGAATACAATAATATTTTATATTATGATTAAGTGTAATAAGCTTGATCATAATTCTTCATTTACTCTGTAAAGAATTCAGCTATAAATTAATCTACGTGAGTTTGTGTTTAAAGTTTAGGAACATTGAATGTTTTAAAAATAACAAATTTATCAACCACAAAACGATTTTATAGCATTTTTGTGTAGTATAAAATAGAGCTTGGAGTAATGTCTTGATGATGACATAATCGTTAAACACTCAATAAACCAATCCAATCAATTTTAATGACAATGATGTGACGATAGTGTCTTATACACATCAAATATTTCAATATCCATCATTCTATTCCGTACAGAATTTTGCTTTTTATTTAGATCTACACCATTTCAGCATTTTTTAATAAATCACTTTTCATCAGAGACACAATGGCGGGTACAAAAAGCATGAATCTCATTAACACAAAACCATTTTTTTTTCTTTAAATGTAATCTTACCAAATCTAATTTTCATTAGTGTTTTAATAAAACGTGTTGACATAAATATACATACATAATATTGTTGTCATAAAGAGCAATTTATGAATTAAGCATAAAACATATGCTCTTTATTGCATGTACAAAAATGTTTTAGAGAGTAATTAAAAATAACCCTCTAAACGGAAGCTTACACACATATACAAAAATGAGAAAAATTTACTATAACAAACCAACATATGCTGTATATTATTGTAGAATTTAATGATAACATTGCGTGCATATGACACTTTTTCTCTGCACCAACAGCAAACAACAAAAAACCATTTTTTGCGTTGTATGTAGACACTAATACGCATTTTTTGCTTTCCACTTGATGTGTTGCTCATTTTTTTCTACTTTGCGTTGGTTTTACGATTTTGGTGGCTTGTTCATTAGTAATACAACATGATTAAGCTGCGTGTCATATTGTTCTCTAAAAAAAGGTGTGAAACAGCATTTTGAATTATTTAGATAACCTATTTTCTATATAAATTTGATAATCAATGAAATTTCTTTTGTTGCCCCATAAAGTTTGCATGATTAAAGCTCTATTGTGTTTAATAATTATGTGATATGACAGATTTTTAGTATAGGTAGTAGGTGGGTAGGTAGGGGAGGAAATAGTACCTAACTTTATTGAAATATTGTTTTACAATTTCCCAAAATCCTATTTATTTCTAATTTACTCGTTTACTCATTTACTCGATTCGATATTAGGTGCTACAAATTCAATAATTAGATACTAATAAATGCGGCAGTAAGATTATTAGAAGAATAATACGTTAATAAGATTTTGGCTTGAGAGGCGTTTCAATTAACTTTTTTATGTATTTGATGATTGAAATTAGTTGTCTGAATTTTGCTGTGGAATTTAATAACTTAATTAATCAACATTATTATCACTAAATCAACAAATTTGCCAACAACGACATGAAATAAGTTGAGCTTTATATCATTAAGTTTTAAGTGAGTTTATTAATAATCTTAATTATGTTGGCTTGATAACTTAATTTAATATATAGGAAAAATTCGAAAGAGGAGGCAAGAAAATTATGGGGTAAATTGATTTGGTTTTTAAAATAATAAATAGCAACCATTCTAAAAGCATTTAGTTGTGCTGGATGAAAAAAAAACAACATAGAAAGAAGAGGGAAAAAAGAAGCGTAGAGTAATCGAGAACGTGGCCTGCACCTTCTGTTACTAAGAAATTGCGCATAAAATTTTCAGAGGCGCCAGTTCAAAACGCTTTTTTGCTGCTGCAGTAGCTGCTCTTTCCTCGATATATCAGCCTCTAATGCCGTCCGTTCGTTTTCTTCTCTCTTTGACTTTTTATCGCATTTTTTTCTACATCCTTGAAGCTCACCAACACACACACACACACACACACACACATACACACCAACACAACCACCCACACACAGGCACAGACACATATACACCAGCCACTGAAAAACTTTACTACTTGTCTTGAAACTCATCTATGTTTTACTTATCCTTCTTTGTCACTTTTATCAATTCACTTAGAGAAAAAGTGATTATCATTGAACAACTTTCATCCTGTTGCAATACGGCAATAAATAGGCCATCGAAATATTTGCTGCCACATTAAAATCCTTTATTATATTATTAATACATTAAAAAAGTTTCTGTGTGCATATTGTACATTACGGGTTTTGTTAATGTGGAATTATAGTTAAATGTGCATTCGATATTCAAATATTAAACATTAATGTGATGCATTGGTAATTTAATGGATTAATATTAATGTATCATTTTACGAATTGGTGATTAATAAGATAAAAATTCTAAGGATATATTGATGTATGGTTTAAATGATTGATTGGTTTACTCCATTATTAATTGAAAAGTAAAACTTTTCAATACGACTTAAAACTTGTAATAATATTCATTTATAATGAGCGAATGTCCCCAGGAAACTATAATTCTATCTTTACCATATTTTTTTCTTCGTGTTAACTAATATTTTATTAAATCTATAACTGTTGACAGGACTTTCCTTTTCAATAATTCAGCCGCTAACATGTAACAAACTTGCTTGCATGGATCTTTAAAAGATATTTTCATATGCGTAAGTATTGAATCAACGGCAATCTAATTCAATTGAGAAAGAACTGTTTCCTGCATTATAATAGGAGTATGTTATAGTTCATTTCTAGTTCAGAAACGTGTTTAAAATCAATAATATTTTCGACATAGTTCGATGTAAAAAGAATACAAAATACAACGATTGAATTTTTTTGTCCAACTATATCTACTGATAAATTTTCAATATTATGGAAATCTACCGAAATGCGTTAATTAATCATGTTTTAGATAAAATATTTTTTTTGCAGATTTGACAGTGTACAAACCCAACACTTTAATGAACTTGTCTATGTTGACCTAATTTAACATTCGATTATTGTTCGATATTGGCATAACCCAATAGTTGTATTACATTAGCACTAGTCAACACTAGAATATTTTAGCATAACCGCAACAACAACATTATGCGCAACCGACGACGTTTCTGTGTTCTTACCTCTCAGCGGTGACACTCTCGTTCGCTCCTGCCTGCCTCATCTTCATATGTTTCACAAGTTAGACTTCACGCTCCAACAAAAACATTGTTTCCATGCGTTACATGCAGTTACAAACCTTTTCATTGCGTATTCACAACACCACTATGATATGCAAACAACGAATGTTCTATCGTCGAATGAAAAATTGTTGTGTTGTCACACTTTTATTACAAGCTTTGATAACGTGACATAAAAATACATATAATGCAATAAAATTAGTTATAATAGTTTCAATCAAATGCTCGGAATATTGATGTTCAGTTAATATGATAAAAATCAATTCTAATAACTCGTTGAAGTTGATTCATAATTATTCGCGTAAATCTCTATTTTCAAAACTGCCATTTCGATTATATCTTTTTTATTGAATTACAAATATTGGCATCGAGCATTATATCTTCGACATATGCTATACCAATTCCAGATAAATTATTTCATTTGTATAAATCATTTGTATTTTGTCCTTTTGGCTTGTGTCATCTGATTTGAATCCCGACAAACGATTCTTAGCATAGCGATGCGCTATTTTGGTACGAAAGCCAGAAAGCTTGTTGAGATTATAAAATTAATGTGTAATCTTTATTATTGACATATATAAATATTGGCGTCGAACATTATATCTTCGACATATGCGATACCAATTCGAGATAAATAATTTTTATTTTGTTCTTTTGACTTGTGTCACCTGATTTGAATGCCGGCAAGCAATTCTTAGCTTTGCGTTGCTCTACTTTGGTACGAAAGTTAGAAAGTTTGTTGAGATCACAAAATCAGTGTGTAACTTTCCACCGTTTAGCACACTGGTAGGGCATAATACAATATGTTTAAAGCAAGTATAATTTTTGAATCGTATTTTTTCATCTATACAATAAAGTAAGCAAAATGTATTAATAAAAAAATCAGCTCAAATCAAGCGCATGTAATAGTGCATCAACCTAAAATAAGGAAAACCATTCGGTTATGTTTGGTTTACGTTAAATGTGTAAGAATTTTCACGTGTCATTTACATGATTCTCTCTCAGAATCCAAAACGTTAGTGAAATTAGTAAAATTTTAAAACAAAAATACCTGTTATTATTGGTTGTTATTGCTTTGGTAATAAATGTAAAATATATCGATACTTAGTTTGATTATTATCATTCCTATTACATAGAGGATAATAATTTATAAAATAATCTGCATTTAATATTGTAGTAAGGATAAGATTAAATTGTACACACGGAGTCATCGACCAATAGGTGGCAAGTTTGTTGAAATTCTGTTAAATTGCCAGTATCTCTTTGCTGCATGCGGTACTTTGCATAGTTACATTTTCCAAGATTATTTGAGTTATGTACTATAATCCATACAGCTCACAATCTTTATATACCTAAATATAAATCTTTTTTTTACTTTGAATAAATGTAATTAGATAAATAAATACATGAAAACCAATTAACTATTGGAAGATTTATATTGTGCAATAGCTAACGTTAATTAAATATTTAATATAGCTCATTGGAAATCGACAGAATGGAGAAAGCTCAGACTAGTCGTCGGAACCGAAATTGTTTCTTTAATATAATAATCAATATTTGTTAGCAAAAAATATTTTAATACACTTACTTATTTAATATTGCGTTTGCGAAAATGTATTAATTAATCTACTTCACGTTTTGCAATCTTAATGAATTAAATAGAACTTAATATAATAAGTTTAGAAAAAAAAATGAATACATTTCAACAATATGAATTATTATGATTAAGTGTTTTATTTCATCCATAGTGAAACTTGTTCGCCTGAATGAATAATATAACTTTTAAAATTAAATTTTTAAATTTTCGTTTATACCATTCATTTTCCTAATGCATTAATCAATAATGTCTCTTAAAATAATTCAATTTTAAGATTGAAATTTTCTAAATTTGTTATTCGTTTTGGTAAATGGTAAATGATGCAAAGTAAAGCGGTTAATCACCTTGCGAATAAAAATACTACTAGATGTACTAGGTATATAGGTATGTATATATAGGTATAGGTAATTGCATTTTTTCTACTTGTGTATGTGAAAACAGGAAATAGTGTGAGGAAGGAATTTATTGATCGTGTTAAAATATTTTCTCATATATTTCTTTTCATTAATAGAATTTCAAGCAAGCAGGTAATTAAAATTTTAATTTCTTTCACATTTCATTGTCTCAGCTTTCAGTTTCTTAATATAATAATCAATAATGTTCCTCCCAGCAAACAAATCTCAAGTTTTAAGTAATTATATAGCAATTTAAAGGCGTTATATTATACCTATAGATATATATTGTAAAATACGTGATGAATTTTTAGTTTTCTTTTATTAAACTATGAAAGACATAAATTTTAATATAAAAATTTTCTTACAGTTCTTTTAAATGAATAAATTCGTGTCTGGTTTTTGTATAAATGAAATATGAATGTAATAATTTACAAAATTTACAAAATGAAAATTGCCAAATAACATACGATAAATCATAAAATGAAAAATTATTTGAAATTGCATGTATATGTGCGTGTCATTATCACATTGCAACATAAAGCTTTTGCAATCCTAATAAATTTATAATTAAAATCTATTTGAATAGAAACAAAATAACAAAAGAGGAAAATAATAAAGAATATATTTTATATTTATATATTATCGTGTACCTATATATAATATGAAATGTGCACAAATTTTAATTAAACCGCATTGAAATGCAAAATCTATTAAACCCTCCTAAATTAGAATTCTATCGCGCAACATGATATTGAAACGAATTTATAATTGTGCGATGGGGATGGGATTTTTATGACATCGTAAATCTTGCATACACCTTTTGTATATGTGAGTATTGCTGCAATATACCACCACCACCACCACCACCACCGCCACCACCAGTACGTACTGCTAACACACCACCAACCCCTCTTTTGAGATGATGTACAAAACGTTTTTCAGATAATAACCAACCACCTGACACACATTCACGAAAAATTCTTTAAAAACATGTATAATTCATTTTTAAATATTATTTATAAACAAGTGAACAGAATAAAATTTTTTCCTACACACTAATCCATACAAATTTGTTCGAAACAATTTAATCTCGTATACGAATATACGTAGATTTGGATTTTGTGTTGTATGTTATGAAAAAGAGCGATTCGAAAAAAATATGCCAATCTTGCATAAAATATATTGAAGGTAATGAAATGGATAAATGTGAAACCACTTCAATTTTATTGTGATTGTAAGATGCTTTTGCTGATGTGAAAACAGTTACAATTAAATTACACAAATAAAGATAACGATGCAGTTTTTTTCCTTTTAATTTACTTAAACGAAATTGGTTTTTTTCCTGCTTATGTGAGTCGTAAAATAAATGCACTGAAAAATTTCTTACATGCAACCATCTTTCCTCTAATTATTGGCATTTTCTACCCATCATTCCGTCCATGTTTACAAATGTGCGAATTGTCTGTCGTGCGCAAAAAAATAATGTGTGACAGTAAATGGGTTTTAATAATGGTTCGGTAATTGCGTTCCGCAATGCAGAAGTTCAAGAGCGCTTTCTGAAGCATTTCATATCAAGTAACAAAAATCTTTTATGTAAATGTATATTTAATTATGACAGAGAGCATTTTCTTAACTTATCTAAATTATCCATCCATAAAGCATTGATTTATTTAAAAAGATAAAAATGACTGTACCTACGCTTTACTCTATTATTTAAGCTACTTTTTTTCGTTATTTTTAGATATAATTCACATTTTGTATAAAAATACATCCACGTTACATATTTAAAAAGTAATAAATAATCTCGTACGTGTATCTCTGTCAGAAAATCAAGAATTTGATGTAGGTGTTATTAATGCGTTTAATATTTATAGGAACATGAAATATTTTACACCCCACTAAACTATTAACAAGGAGGAAATTGATATAAAAACTTGATTCTAAGATTAATGTCATTGCATGTTTCGAATTAAAACATGTGTTATTAAAAATAATATTTCTTTTAGAAACCTCTAGTTAATTCAATTTTCTTCAACAATTTTCTCCCTACGGGAAAAAAATGCAACATTTTACAATAATTAATTAAATGCATAAATGATAGCATTCACGGATACGATAGTTAAACGTTTCTTTTTAATGCGAGCTTCTATAATTAGAATTTAATTGCTGAAAGATTAACATTGATAAGCTCGATAAATAATTTATTATATAATTATTGTATAATCAGAGCATTTATATGACATGGAAATAATAGCAATTTTACATCCACTTTTTCACCTCATAACCAATTTTGGCCTTTCCTCTAAAACTTTATTCACAATATATAAGGATTAAATGAAGGTGGTGAGACGTAAAATTATGAAAGTATTTAAAATTCATAAAGTATATCCAGTTACACCAATTAAACTTAAAAGATAATTTAAGTGGTTCGGATATTATTGCAGGTTAAATTCCACGTTTATTTTTTTTTTAACTTTTGTACTATAAAATGATTCACGTAAAGTACTTTCAAATCCATTCAAATTAATAAAACATGAAAACATGAATGGCAATCATCAGCGGACCGAGATTTTTATTAATATTTGATTAATATTAGATTTTTTTATTTATTTTAAACTATTTCCAATTTGAAATAAAGAAACAGCTCCGAAGCGCATAAATTTTATGAATCTAATAAAACTCAATCCGACATTAAATTAACTTTTTATTGCTTTTATTGATAACGTAAATTCAAAAAATGCAAATTCCATTATTTTTAATATTACTTAGAAGCACGGTGCTTATAAGCGCTTTAATTCATAGAAAAGTATTGTATAATAAACTGTCAATCCGCATGAAAAGCCGTACAACAATGGCTTCAAACTAGGAAAATATTTTGCAACAATTTCGAATTCCCGGTAAAAAATAAATTGAATAGCAAAATTTGCTAAAAGCGATACGCTTACCTATTATGAAATATGATATTTAATTTGTCATTTTAATTTTTAAGTTTATTCTGACAAAAATCTATTATAAAACAAAATGATTAAAGCGCGGAAAATTTGAATAAATCTGAATGAAGTTGAAAATATTTTGAAATTGCAATATTTTAAGTTTGCTGCATAATATTATACCTATATTATATTAAGCGCTTGAATGAATGTGTTCTCATTATATTTAATATTAGGTAAGTAAGTAACATAGTGATAATCTGCAGTCTTATTAATTACATGCAAAATATATGTACATACCATATTTAAGATAGCGCATATAAATATATGAAATAAATAGAAAAGGAAGAGCAAATGATATCAAACCGAATTCTATCCACTTCAAGATTGCAGTTAATAATTGATTAAACGTCAAATTGCATTAATTTAAAATGCATATCGTTTTAATTCTTGCAAATGAAAACTTTGATTTTAATTAAAAAATTAGTCTTGCAATTTAAATTTTTAATTACATGTCTATTTTATTTACGTCTGTGGAAAAACTAATCAATTAAAAGTGAAAGGTTTATATTGATCTTTCCGAATAAAATTCAATTCGAAATGGTTCAGTTTTGAAAATTTATAAGATGTAAAATCGGATTAATTATTGATGATATCACATTTTTTTAAGGTATTCATTTTTATTTTGAACTCAATGGGGAAACACATTTTCCGCGTTACTTTGTCGACAATTTGTATTATTCAAATGTAAATAAATAACCGTGAAAACAAAATATTGAGATAAAATTTTGCGCAAAGAATGTTAGGTGAATAATAATGAAACATTTTTATAATTAATTTAATTTCAAATTACATTAATTTAAATATGTTTTGTTATATTTTATATACAAAGGCGGATTTTGATAATGAAGATAAAATGTGTGTTTTAACATAAATTATGTAATATTTTGATAATGATGATGTATTCATAAAAATCACAACAATAAGCAGTATAATAATGAGAATGTAAAATGCGCATTACAACAAAAACTTTTGTTTTTATTGAAATTATTTACTTAGGTTTAAATTAGAATTGTGCAAATAACGAATCAAATTTAAGCATATTTTACTAAATATACATAAAAGTATTGATTTTCAGCGGGAAGAATTTTGCACATAAAAGATAAAATTAGTTAGATATAAATACAAAGTCTTGAATGCGTATACTTTGCTATTAAGCGTAATAAAATTAAAAAGATAATTGTAATAGTTGATTGTGGAGCAAGTTATTGTTATTAAACAATAGACACATATGCGCTTTTAAAACAAAGAAATTCGTGTAGCGGCAGCGGCGTTGGCGGTGATGGTAAGTTTGGAAACTTTCAAACTTGAGATTTACAGTGATTAGATTTCGTCTGTACACGTAATGTTGTAATGAAACGAGCGCATTCAAGGATCTACCTAATAAAATGCTACAATTACTTGATTGGTTTGAGAAGCTTTTATTGCTCGCTCTTTTCTCTCCACTTAAAAAAATAAATAATTCAATTTGTTACTTATATTCTATTCTGTTTTGTCCCTTTTTTTGGTAAAATAAATACATATAAAAGTATACCTACTCTCTTTAATATTAATATCTATATATTAGGTATTTAAGAAAAACAAAACACAAAACACAAAACACAAAACTTTCTCATGTAAATCTAAATTGGCAATTTTGTTTAAGCTTTATGTAGCCTATGTATAAGTTCAAAGTATTCCTAAATATGTGAAGGTTGTTTTGGATCACGATTGTATTATTCTTAGATATGCTTTTACCTAAATTTAAATATTTTAAAGTCAAGATGTTATAGTCTTTCTTGTATTCACCCATCATCATTCAGAATTTTATATGTTTGATAAAAAAACATTGTAAGAAACTTTTAAGTAAATAATATCTATAGGTAGTATTTACGTATACATAATCTCTAAAAATATACATTTTGTGAGTATAAATTCATCTTGAGAATAATGTAATCAAAAGAAGCGCAACTTCCTTATTATACAGAATAAATGATTCTGCATTAATCAATCAATATTGCATAAAATGTATATGAAAATTTGCATATTGTATTGTTTCAAAATTGATTCAAGGATTTTCAAGTGGCAATATACTCGTTCTATAATAGCATTGTAGGAAGAAAAAAAATTGAAAGCACGATTAACAATAAATACATTAATGCAATTGTGATATCGCATTGCATTACATAAAATTCAATTTCTAATATAAAGCGAATTATTCAATTTCACGTGCGACTTAACTAAAGAACCAACATTGATTGAATAATAATCACGTTTGATAAGTTTATAAATTGTGCATTAATTAATAAAATTATCGGGTTGTTTTCGATTATTTTATAAAAAAAGCACAATAGAATGCTAACCCTTATTTTACATATCAAATTCTATTAACATTCGTGCATGTCAATACATATTAAGCTCATAATTTACCCTTTAATGACAAGCATACAACTCTAATCACTCCTCTATATCTATAAATAAATTATGAGATAAGCTACCATCATAAAATTTTCAAAGCGCAAAATTCCATTTCAACATCCTATTAGCTAATTCAAAGTATTGCAATTATTAGGATCGGATATTTATTGGGTGTTAAATATTTAATTTTTATTATAATATTAAAACGCACAATAATAACAATCCCATTAAATTTGTGCAATTTGTTTATTAAATAATTATCCAGCATTGAGATGATAATTAAACATTTCATTCAATATTTACATATTTGCATCAGCAATAACCAATAAACCATTAAGCAATCATAGAACATCATTTTAACTGTTATGAAAACAAATGAATTTTATAGCGCACACATCAATAATTAGTAGATGATTAAGATTTTTATCGCTAAAAATTTACATAAAATTGAAATAGAAATCTGAATTATAGCTATTATTTAATAATCGAAAAATTATAACGCACTTTTATTACTTCATTCTAAATCAATAAACTTGATCTTAATAAACAACTAGACGTGGACTGGGTTGTTGATTAAGCGCAAACATCACAAAAATGTAATTATACATCAAATAAATACTTTTTCCTAGATTTTTATTATTTGATTCTGAAAGAATTCCAAGAACTTTATTCAGAGATAACTTACAAGGATATTATCAAAAGATTAATGAACTTTGAGGACTAATAACAGAATATTTGTTGCTGAAGCTTAGATGGCTTTTATTTATAAAAAAAAAATAAAAATAGAAGATATCTTATAAAATATATATAATATAGTTACTTCAGTCAGTTCAGCAATAGACTATTTTATTACGTGGTGTGAGTTTGAGATTGTAGGTATTGATTTTTTGCAATGTTGCAAAGTTGCATAATTAATGGCAAATTAACGAACCGGTGGGTTACAGGAAATTACATTTTATATTATGCTTTTTATTATATTTCATGATTCATTACAATTCATTGACAAATTTCAGGCAAAAATTGTTTAATTTTCCTCTATAATTCCGTTAAAGCCTCATAACAAAATTATCTATTTAATATATTTATGTTGCACTAATCAATTATAATTGCATATAGCAATAATTTCATTATTAGTATTTAAAATTTCGTCTAAAAAGGCTAGCAGAGTAATAAATTATTATATGTAATTAATAAATAATAAATTAGATTTTTGTTACGGGTGCTGTCCCAAAACAGAAATTTGCAGCATCAATATCAATCAATTATTGTCACATTTGATCCCCTATCTTCAAATATATAAATAATTTTTGCGATTTTCGAATAATGAATCATATATGACTTGTTTTTTTTTCAAATAACATTTGAAATGCAAAAGTTTCAAATTGGGTAAAGCGTAATCGGAGGTGGACTTTTTAATAAAATATGATTGGCGCATTTCGCTTGAATAAAAGTTATTAATATTAATTACGAGTGGTTTTTATTAGATTACTAATATGAATGTTACCTAACTAAAACTGAAACTAATATTGCACGTTTCAAACATTTGCGTCAAGTTTGCAAACAATGTCTGCATGGCAAGAGCGAAAGATGATGTATTATTGAAAACCATATTTTGTTTTGGTTTGGTATAAAAATTTCTTGCCCTCAATCTTATAGCAATCTGGGAGTGATTGCTCTTCACTCCATTTTCAAGATTTTCTCTATAATAATATTGACCTGAAAATCTAATCCAACACCCAGCAAAATGTACATTTTTTAGTTCAAGCTGAAATTACATTTTCTATTTTTATATGTACATATAGTACGTACAGACGGTACGTACGTTGCAGAGACAAATAGGGAAAAAAGTCATCATGCATTTTTCATATTGTTTTAAATTTAAATCAATGAAATAAAAGCATATGCCGTTACACATTAATTATTGATTGAAGAGCATTATTACTGCAGTAGTTGCACAAAATGTTTGATAACGCTGAATGGAAATAGCAAGCAAGCAACAAAACCAACGAGAGAAAAAAATGTGTATATATACAGAATACAGTTGGGTAAAATGTAACTCTACTGATAACGTTGTTAAAATTGGTGCAGTATACAATTGCACTTTTCCAAAACATGTACTGGGAAATGGCACGATAAAAAAATGTCTTCATTAAGTGCATACTTATGTTTTCTATTTGTTGCAGCGTACATATTGTTGCTGCGTATGTATAGAGCGCACAATGTAGCGTCGGAATAAAAATTAAATATAGGCAAGAAAGTGAATTTTTCAGTTCGGAACGCAAGCGACATCGTTATCCTGTAATTGCCAGTTTTATTTATTTTGCAAATTTAATTCCTTAATTCTATCACAAGTCTAAATTATAACGCGCTAAATTAAACCACTAATAGATTCCAACATTAATTTTAATTTTAATGAAAAACAAACCAAACGAGCTTAAAACACATTTCTACTTACAGTTAAGTTGTTAAGTAAATCACAACTTGCGAGGAGTGATACTTGCGAGTTTCTCATTTTATATTATAATTATTAAATAGATTTTAATTATGCTTTTTATTGATATTAATGAGAAAACGTTTAGTAGGTGGCTGTACTTGGAACAAATTCATAAAAATCAGATTAACTCAATCAATAACTTGTGTGCACTTGTGTTTTTTTTTACACAAAAGGTCTTTGGTAAATATTTAAGTATTAAATCCATTGATCGTAATTACAGTCATAAATTTCTTCATATATGATATGATATGATATTTCAAGATCAAAGTAAACAATTAAAATTTCAATAAAACGGCGATAAATTGGAGTAATTAGTACAGAGCGAAATCGATTGGTTAAATATTGTTTCAGAACATGCCAACGGATATTTCTAATTTAATAAAAATAGTATTTTGTGAATTTTAACTAGGGAGTATTATTTTACATCGCTGATGTATGGATGCTCGATTAATGCAAATTTGTTCAATCTGAAATGTAAAAAGCAGCAGCAACAGCAGAGTAAAGGATTTGCAATCCTGCAATGATTCATTTTTTATTTTTGCATAATTGTTTAACTAATTAATAATGTTTGAAGAGCTTAACCGACAATACCTGTATTGTGTATTTACAGCGAAATTAATATAATAGAATTTATTAATTAATAGGCATGTATTTTCTGTATTTCCACGAATTTGTCAACGAAATAAGAAATAATTAATTTATGTATTTAATTTTGCAAACATAAAACATGTTCTGCTTAATAAATAGAAATTATTTAAAAGTTACGAAACATGAATGTGCTTTTTATATAGTTTTGGATTTAAGCCAAACAATAACAACGGAAAAAATTTTGTTGCTCGTTTTCTCTCTTTTTATTAAATTTTCTATAAAATATTATAGGCAATTTTAGTAAAGCTTAGAAGCAAGAAAAAGAAATTATTATTTTCGTTCCTGCTTCATCTTTAGCTTTCGTATCTTTACTTCCATTTCGCTTTTTTGCTCAGTGTGTGCGTTTCCTTTCTTATTTTTTATATTTATATTAAAATATATTTATTGCAAGGATCTAACGTTGATACTTGAAGAAGTTGTATTTCCTATCCTCAATCCCCAAGATGCTGCTGCAACATCTCAGTGTGTATTCAGCACTGAAATGTGTTTCTTCCTTTATTGCTAGATTTACTGTCTTCGATTCAACCCTTAGGGAGTCTATTGAAGGACTCCTTTGCCAGGACAATAGATGCATACCTATGTCGAATTTTATGTACACATATAACCAGAAATGTTTCAACATTACTTTTTATAAGATTTTTCTCGATTTCTCTTTATTTACTTTCATATAGTTAGATATGAGGCAACTACTACAAGCATTACGATTATTTTTTTAATTAAACTGCAACAAGCGCGACTATTAAAGCATTTATGAATTAATTAAATAAATTAAGCGTTCTATAATTGAGTGTATGTTAAACAACAAGCCTGAAGGATAATTTTGTACCCCTTAAATTACCAGCCCAACAGCTACTACACATTTAATTACAATTACAAATAATAAAAAAATGTCATTAAAAAAGGTTTTTTTCTAATTAATTTTGCTTTTGGTGCTAAACACGCAGATAATTATACGTTATGCAATATAAAAATATATATTAAAGAGATACAGCTAATTTTATTTTTTATTATTACATCGCGCTTCATGTAGGTACTTGGAATTATACAATACATACCGAGTGTTATCAAATAAAAAAGAAACTATTATTGAAAATCCCTATCTACTACAATACATAATAACAAATTGATTTAAATTTTATTTTTTAAAGCAACCACTATAATAATAGTAATAGTAATAGTAAATTCAATTTTAATTCTTCCATGCGTATTTGAATAATAATTGAATAAAAAAAAGTATCAAGCTTTTATTAGAAAAATGCTAAAAAAGCAGTAAATTTATGTCTGTCATCAAATGAAACAACCTTAAAATGAATCATATTTTAAGTCCATTAATTTCGTGCACGCTTGGTTTGATACACCCTGTATGAAAAGAAAGGGATGCGACGTAATTTTTTGTATGAAATTGTTTATGTAATTGCTAAAATGTTATATGTAGAAAACAACTGGGACACATAACTTTATATTTCTTTTAATTAAGTTATAAAAAGTGCGCTTGTTTATCATTTATTAACTACTCTGTTAATTAAATTTGTCGTTTTAGTGTTTTCTTGCATTTGCTGCAGTGAATTTATGAAATTTCTAACAATTTAATTTATTAAACAGTATAAAATTTATTTGAACTGTATAATAAATGGATTATTTTTAGTAAATTTATTACAAATATAATTTGTTTAATTTGGTTAGATAAACGTGTTTTTTACCAAATGATTAATTAATTTTTATGATGAATGCTATTTTAATTATAATACAGTGAATGCGGTTTTGATTTTGTAATATAATGACTTCATCCACAAAACAGTCAGTTAATATTAATTGATGACAATCAATAAGTAACTGATGCTTTGATATCTATTATAATCTATTGATAATCAATAAAATTTTGGGGTTAAAATCTACCACAAATCTAACACGATACACGTACGATAGCACGTGAATATCAAATCACATCACGTGTGAGTGGCCACACTTTATGTTTGACAATGTTCGTGCAAAATCATCATAAATGTTTCATTTTATTATTATTAGCTAAACTCACACAACTTTGCCGAAAAAAATAAATTAGGTTACATAGAAAAATATCAGATTTATTTCAAATAAGAGATTAATAAAACAGCATATTGAATAATAAATTATTACTTTATTCAATTTTATTTACTTTTATATTCATTCTTTACAAATTACTGCAATAATAAACGTTCCAAAGAAAATAATATAATCATTTTACTCTTCGTACCTGTACTGCCTACCTACTACCTTCAAAGCAAAGCTTATTCGTTAGCATAAATATTTTTTAATTTATAAAATATTCAATGGCTTATTATTATTAAATTGGTATATCGTACTTATAAGATTTATTTGGAATTTGGAAGATAAACAAAGTATAATTGAAATAAAATAGTGTAGGAGGACGCGTTGCTGCGAATTCAATTAATCCTCATCATATTTTCTTAAATAATTACTGAATGTATTTTCAGCTTAGCGCTGGCAATATTTTTTTAATGTTAATTTAGAATAATATTTTTGTTTTTATTGAGTATTTGTACAGAGAATGTTTATGCATGTTACAAGTTGCTAGTACTTTGTTGTTTGTTTTAAAGTTAAAACAATGAAACAAGCATGCAAGTTTGATTTGTAATGAAATTTGTTGTGTTTGTAATTTGAGTTTAGATTGATTTTTGCGTTTAATACGAAAATTAAATAACGTTCAATTATTTTTCCGCGAATATACAAATTTTATCGTGTTGTGTTTTTTTTTCTTATTAGCAACATGTCAGAAAAATAAATTTGTTTAAAATTCATTTTTCATTCTTTAGAATATTGATTCATTTTATGTTTTCCAATAGGTAGGCACCTATATACATGTGGTTTTTTATATTAGAAGTTAAATTGTTTACTAGTTGCTAACTTGCGCCTGAAAATACTATCCATTCAATAACAGAGCGTATTGATTTTGTAATTATTTAAAAAAAACACATCGGTCAAATAAACAAATTTCCAGTCATCCTTCTTTTTTCGAGTGAACGAAAGAAAAGGATTTAATATCTATTTGAGGCTTAAATGCAAAACGAAATTTATTCTCTTTTGCGTAATTCGAGCGAAATTATTGATTAGATTGTGTGCTTGAATGAAAGCTGGCTAAACTAACGTTATTTAATTTAAAATTATATTAAAACATTGTATGTCTAAAAGAGAAAAGTGTTGTAATATGTTATCAAGAAAAAGAGAAAATTCGCAAAAGATTCTCAACCGTAACAAATACGTCTAGGTCATGCAATTCCTTGTGGTTGAGATACTTTAAGTAAATGCAAATCACCTATACAACAATAGGAGTAAAATATTACCCATTCTAAATGGAACAATAAATTACATAGTTAATTTACTAACGCTATCTTATAGTAATGTATTTTTTTATATTATTTCGCAGGGTGCGCGTTGTTTTTCTTTCATTTGCGAAACGAAAAATTTCATCATCTTTAATTCATACCAGCAAATTCAGTTCCCTTCTATAAAGCAAGAAAAAAATTGTTAATTTAAGAAAAATAATTGCAAATAATCCAAGCAAACTATAAAGTTTAAAGCGAGTTTTGTAATTGGGTGAAAATTGAACACCCAACCCAATTAAACTTGTATTCTCGATGCAAAAAACATTTTGCTTCGGATGCTGCTGCTGCTGCTGCTGCTGCTACTGCTACTGTTCCTTCACTTTTTTGTGTGTCATCTTGTAATGACGTTATCTTTAACTTAAGCAAACAAAAAATAATGATAATAAAAGAGTAAATATCTAAATTTACATTGATTGATATTTTACTGCCTACTCCTTGATATAATGATTTAAGTTTTGATACTTTGGGATAGGCCTTGAATAATTCTTCGAAAATTACTTTACTGGAATTATGTAGGTAAAGTGCAAGAAAATGTCTAGAGGTGGTTGGTTGATGCATGGTCCCATCGTGTGGTAACTAAGTTTAAACCACGTCATTCGTTACCGTCTTTAGACCTTTTGCCATCATCTGTCTAGTATCATAACAAACTGACCCTTAAACTTTAATATTGACCTGCGTATCTTTTATACACACTATACTATCATACGATGATATTGTTCGAAAAAAAATATTTTTATATTTCGCTTGCTGGAAAGTGTTCTTCTCCATTTAATTAAATTACTATCATCGATTAATTTATCAAATTATCCTATAATTAAATTGCTAGAATAGGCGATATTTACGGAAAATAAAAGGCAAATTGGTAACAATTTTAGTTGGAGAGAAAAACTATGAAATAGACTTTCTTAATTAACAGCAAAATATCTTTTCTTAAATGCAGCTTTTCTCATCTAGATTAAAATTTCTACCTAGCTTCTAGCATTAAAATTACCGTTATAAATCACACTAAAATTTATAGTGAATTAAATTTGAAAATAATTAATTTATTAAATAAGCAAAGTAATCTATTTTTAATTAAATTATGTTGTAAATTTAATTAAATTATCCATAGCGTTAAGCTAAGTAGGTAATGAAATAAAAAAATTAATCTGTTTTTTAGACGATAAATTTAGTTTAAAATCAAAATATCAGCAAATGTATTGTGATTTTAGGTTGCATATATTTTACATGAACACAATATCCCGGCAATCTATCCTTAGAGACTTTTTGCAAAAACGTTTTGAAGCGCAAACGTTTTCCCGAGTTTCATTCAGCAAATGTCCTTTTATGATGAGGAGAGAGAGTGTAATCGGCATATAGAAGAGACCACTGTACAATGTTCCAATTGTCCATGGAATTTCGTTATTGCAAGTTTTAGAGGTCGTGTAATGCACTAAACTATCTACCCTCAAACCTATACGCTTTTCTCTTATATGCTATCTTCCACATAGTTTTAAACACATTTACTTTTATAGGTACCAAAAATATAGTAAATTTAATATCAGCTCATGCATATACAACTCGACAAAAAAATATATCATATAAATAAACATAGTGCACTCTCCATCTTTACACATAAAACATATTTTATTGCAAAGTTTTTTTAGGTGAATATATAAACATAAAAATTTCTGCTGCTGCTCACTGTGAGGAGAAAGAGAAAAAAATCATTTTTATTATAAATTTATAGCGCGATGCATAAATTTTACAAAAAAGTATTTTTAATGCAAATCACCGAAAATGCAATTGTTTTAAATTTATGAACCATTTAGCCGTTGAACAAACGTGATTTATATTAAAGCATAATTATCATATCATGGCCCTCATTATTTCCTGAATTACAACAGGAAATTACGTAACGAAATTTCTAATTCATAAAATAGCGTTGTTATAAAATTTTTAACGTTGGTGTGTCTGTTTAAATTGCAGTTTTGACGTACGAGGAAAACCATTGTCCCAGGCACGCCACTGGTCTTCGCCGGAAGTATTTGGATCTCGAGCTTTCTTCCGGACAGTGTCCGAACCTGCGCAACTCGTCATAAACGATATACGACGACACGACGAAGGCGGCTATCGCTGTCGAGTGGATTTCCGCAATGCACAAACGAGGAGCTTTCGATACAATCTCACGGTTATTGGTAAGAAATTTTTCCCTTGTCTTTCTCTTGTCGCTTACTTGGTGCAACCGCCGCACCGTAATGATGATGAAATATAAATGAGTGTAGCGCGTTGAATGAAAAGAAAGAAAGAAAAGAGGAAGCTAATAAATTATTGAGCATTAAATTATAATAAACGACAGGATAAGCTATACTAATCAATTATGGGTAATTAAGTGGTGCAGCAGGCCTTTTTAGTCCTGCAATGGCCGTATAGATTGTAGCAGATGTTGTAGTTAAGCTACGAGTAATTAAACATATCTGTCAAGTATTAAACGTAGCGTTTTAATACGTAGATGAATTATTCGACAAGTGAAATGAGGATCTATCGACGCATATCACCATTTGCTCTCTCAGTTCAATTTATTCGCCAAATTTTATACACCATCTCTTTTGCACGATTTAAATTAGTTTAGTTTCAACGTCTATTATATTTAGTTATGTAATGCTATGCTGTTTTATGCTCTTCATCTATTGGATTAGATGCATTAATAATTCATGTCTCAAGTCGATTTCTCGTCCCGAAAATAATTCAGCTCTTTCCATTTTTCTCCTCCTTTTTCTTTTTAAATAATATTCGGGCAAATTTTATTTAAATTTATACTGTTAAAATAATATTTTACATCGTTGATTTAAGAATAAAGAAGAAAAAAAAGAGTTTCAAAACTAACAAATTTCAATACAACAACATTACAAGTACGTATGTATAATACATACATGTAGGTATATGGTATGTATGTAGTGGTCGGTCGTTTTTGTGTCACTATTAATAAACATGAATAAATTTGAAAATTCTAGAGCGCCAACAATATGTTTCGTATTAAAGCTAGCTGTGTGAGCGCGCTTTAGAGAATAAAATTATAATATAGAAGGGAAAACATTTGACTCAATGAACTGTAACAATAATTCATCTTAAGATGATTATTTTTTTGCTTGCTTGCTTTGGTTCTAGGAAAAGGGATATTCAATCTGGAAAATTTCAATAAAAGTCGTCGGCGCGCTTATCCTTTAGTAATCTAAACTGGCAAGCATTCATTAAGAGTGCATAAAAACACAATGGCATGTAATCTACAGAAGGGCTTTAAAAATGAAATCTGCCGTCTAAAGAGCTGAATAGGTTATAAATGGAGTGAACTTATCTGTCAGAAAATTGGATTCGATACGCGGATTATTTGAGAAATACTAAAATTCCTGAAACCTAAAACGCGTCTCTCATAATGAATCCTTTATTGATTTCTTATCAAAATTGCTATTATTTTCACTGCAATAAGCAACAAATTACATAAACTCGTCAAATTGTTGCATACTCGAACAGTAATTCTTTCCGAAGGATTTTTTTGTAAGAAATTTTTATAATTGTTTCACGTCGAAATTAATTTATAATTAGAAATAAACAAATCTTGTAAATGGACCCTTTCAAATTGAGTTTCCTTGCTCCATTTACCTTCTATGCTGATACGATAATTTAACCTTGCCAAAACGTATTACCATTTTGCAAACATAAAAATTCGCTTACAAAATACGCATTTCACTTTAATTTATCACCTAAAATAGATAAAATATAAATCATAAGTATTTAATAAGAAACATTATATTCTACGAACAAAAGAAATTGTTTGTTTTTTATAGTATAGTGTAGTATAGTATAGTGTAGTATATAGAAAAATAAAAAGTTGCAGCCAAGAATTTTCAATCTTGAACAAGTTACGGATTCTTCTAGTGCACGATCGTAAAATAAACTTTTATAATACAACGATTAATTTCGAAAGAAAAAAAAGTCGCTCAAAATAACGCTACTAATAAGACTATGAATAATTAAAGGTAATAAGTGGTTGAAAATGAGCAATAATTCATTACAAATTTAATTAATTAATATGTGAAACAGCATGTAAGTATAAATTATGAATATAAATATCCCGAGCAGCAGCGTCTGTTTAAATTCATTTACAAAATTCCCACATATACACCTTTAAATTGCCAAGAAATGGTTTCCATAATTACTAAAGCTTTAAGACAGTTTACTTGAATAGTTTCCCTAGGAAAAGGGAGTTTGCTTTTTGCAGCGATTACTATCATATTAATAGGCGTTTACTGTTACTAACTTTGTGTATTAAGCTCTAAATTGCTTTAGAAATGCTAAGTAGAATGTTCCAATATAAGTTTGAATATCAACTTTTCTTCAGCACACAATTATTTATGACTAGGTCAATATCATCATTATTTTAATCGCAATAAGCCAATTGATGAAAGGAATGGAGATAACTCATATAATATATAACATATTTATACTTATACATGTATTTTTCATGTGTAAAATTAAATTAACATTTTGCTTATTAAAAAGTGTAATTCAAAATTCAAAATTCATAAAGGTTGAGCGAATATTTTAATTAAATAAATAATAATAAATCTTTTAATATATATATATATATATATATATTATAAATTTGATATGTTTACTTTGAAATACACGTCTTTTTCAAGTTAAAAACAAGACAAAATTTATTAAAAAAAATTTACACAGAAGTACTTATAATATAGGCACAGGCATAATATGCTTATTTAAAAATTAATTAATTACATCGAAATATTAATAAAACCTTATATTTTATATGATAATTCCGCTTTTGTATTGAAATGTTATGTAAACAAAATATTGTCTAAGACATTTGTATTAGAAATCCATTTTATTCAGTCATAAAACGAATTTTCTATGTTGAGAAAATTACTGCGTAGCTCGCTCATTCGAGGATAAATACTTAAGGCTTTTTGTTTAAACTTATTTATAATATTTATTTATAGGCAAGAATAATATGCTTATTTAAAAAGTAATTACTTACATCAGAATATTAAGAAAACATTATATTTTATATGATAATTCCGCTTTTGTATTGAAATGTTATGTAAAAAACTATTGTTTAAAACATTTGTTTGTATTAGAAATCCATTTTATTCACTCTTATTCTATATCTCATATAACGAATTTTCTATGCTGAGAAATTTACTGTCGCTCGCTTATTTGAAGATAAATGCTTAATGCTTTTTGTTTAAACTTATTTATAATATTTTTTTGTATGCAGGAATAATAATATGCTTATTTAAAAATTAATTAGTTACATCGGAATATTAATAAAACCTTATATTTTATATGATAATTCCACCTTTGTATTGAAATGTTATGTAAAAAACAATATTGTCTAAGACATTTGTATTAGAAATCCATTTTATTCACTGATAAAACGAATTTTCTATGCTGAGAAAATTACTGCGTAGTTCGCTCATTCGAGGATAAATGCTTAACGCTTTTTGTTTAAACTTATTTATAATATTCCCAACTAGTTATTGCTAATTTTCTTCAATGAATAGCGCACACATACACAAACGCTGTTTTTTGTGCAGCTTTTGAAGAGTAAAATACGATTGAATCGTGTCTGGAATAGAAGTGTCGTGTACATGTTCAAGGCAAAAGGAAAATCTATCTTGTAGTTGAAGCAATCAACACTACCAAAAAGCATTCCTCACGAAATTGATTTTTCTTTTTTTATATATACTTTGTTTTTTTTTATTTTATGTCTTATTTATTTTATTACAATAATGGTTAATATCGCACGCGGACTGTCTGCCAACTTAAGCAGATAATAGATGCAGCAATAAATAATAAAAATTACATGAAACCTCATACGTGTGATATCTATAAAGCTGCTGTTTACATCGAATGAGACATAAAGCTTGTAATTTTCTAACAAATTTTTATTATATATATTTTTACTATAAAGCACGTTTTACTAGTACGAAGAAACGATATTTTATGCGCAAGGTTTCGAATTAGATCTATTATTAAAATTAATAACCAAAAATATCGGGTCGTGCGTGTAAACATTTTATAAATGCAACAAATTAATCATAAATAAACAATTACGGTTTCAAGAAACGTTCAAAGGGTTAATGTTTTTGATAAGGAATCATTGAAATTATAATAAGCTGGATAAAATATAGACACGAAAAGTCCAAGGAATTCTGGTTTTCTGACACGTTAATATAAAATTAATAAGATCGTTAATTTTTAATTTTCAAGTGTAATTGATTTACCAACGAAATTATTTTTTCAGCATTTCTAACATGAAATTGAATTTTAAGCGACGCTAAATTCGGCTATTAAAAATTATAAAATTCAAGATGTTCGTAATTGGTTTCATTAAACGTCCAAATCTTTTTTTATGTACTTGTATAAAATTCCCGTGATTAAAATTATATCAAATTTAATCATACGAATTACATATTTCGTGCTATACAATATGGCATAATTTCTTTTTTTTTTGGTTGTTTTAATCAAGAAATTAATATTATATAATACGTATATATAAATATAGCATTATCTAACATTAAATACACTTTTAAAATTTGTAGCGATACCATTACATAAGCTTAAATAACATTCCACAATTATATCTAAATGATACCAATAAAAAGTTGTTGAGCAACTCCGGAAAAAAATATAAAAATAACGTAACAGCTGATAAGACTTTTATCATTGTGTAAAAATGCATGAGCTAAACTCATCCACCTCGACACGACTTTTAATTGCAAAAAAAAACTTTCGCTATTTTATTTTTGCGCTAGTTAAGCTAAACAGAAATAAAAATGAGTTTTCATAAAGTGGAGCAATCAATTCAACGAGCTGCAATTAATTGCTTTTCTTCAAAAATATAAATGATTTATTAGACGAATTATTTATTTCTTACAAGCATTTTTATTTATATATTTTTTTTCGAGCAATTTCGTTGGAAGTAATTGTCCATTAAACTAGTTTATAGTCGACAACTTCTGAATAAAAATTAACTACAGCTTTGCAACAAAATTTATTACGAACAACAAACTGAAAATTTTAATAAAATACAGGCAAAAAAGGCGGCCGTGGACTGTGTGTAATGAAATAGAAGTATGGGAATAAGACAACGAAACGAATATTAAATATTAATTTCTTTATCATTAATATTCCTGAGATAAATGATTTAATAAATTAATCCGCAGCGTGCTCTAAATTTTTCTTATTAAAAGCAGGGCAAAAAAATGTATATGAAGGCGAATTATTTATGAATACTATAAATAAAATATGAAAATTGAATTGATTGCTGCAAGTTATTTGCAATTTGCAATTTGCAATTTATTCAAATAATTTATGTGCATTTTAATATTGTTGATGATAGAAGGATTAACTAAAACACAGTAAATCATTCAAGAAAACCTAAAACTAATTTTATATTATGCTACATCAACTCGTATATTTAATAAATAATTAAAAGCCCTTTAGCAGAACAAATTTAATATTGTAAATAATGAATGGGAATGTAATTAATTTAGATAAATATTCTGGAAAGTTTAAAGTGAGTTAATTCACTTACTATTTTGAATCTATTTAGAAAATTGACGTCTTTTCGCATTATTTGCCGCTGTAAAACGAACGCTGCGAATCAAAAGCAATGTTTTGCCGCTTGCTTATAAGACATTTATAAATGACAAAACATTGGAAATATGTTAACAAAACTTGTACTCACCGTGACTTTTCTATTGACGCTACTTCCTGCAACAAAAAAGTCTAGCAATTATGAAAATAAAAAAACTACTGGCGATTTAATGTGCTTGTAAATATTTCACATGCAACACTAATAAAAAATTCCATTTTATTCTTATTTCATAGAATGTGCTTTAAATGTTGTGCTACTTTAAAAAGTGTAAAAAGTTTTTAAATTTTACGTACTTGTAATTACTACAATAAAGCGTTTTTGAATAAAAAATGATTTAATCTGCAGTGTGACACTAGTTCGCCCTACACTAACACTCATCTTGTCAAAGATACGCAAAGCAGCGCACAGATGGAAAATTCATTGCTAGGAAAACCAAACCGCAAGTTGATGTGCCATTATTACGATATGCAACCATTTTCATTGCGTATTAGATAATGTATATTAAATAATCTTAATGGTGCTGCTGCCTGCGTTCGTTCGCTAGGGTTTAAATTCGAAAATTCTACGAAAAAAGAAACGAGCAAAAATGTTTCAAACAAACGAATTGATCACGTTGACATTGTTTTAATTACATACCTACAATTCATTTATTTCGTTTACTTTGTACATTATATAATAATGCTCTTTTAATCCAAAATAATTAGCGCATGATTTCGCTGTACAAAGTCATTTAAATTCAAAATTCGGAATCTGTATTAATTAATATGAGGATTTTAATTAGTCTTTTGAACATTATACTGAAAAATAAAGAGATACATCCTCACATTTTTCACAAACAACATTTTAATTAAATAGTTGCTACTCATATTTCATGTGTAATAATTTCAATGTTTTGTACACAAATACATACATTAAACATATACATACTTCAATCTCTTTATTAAAAAGTTTAGAAATTGTTCATTTGCTACCTTTTAACTTTATTTCAAATGTTATTTTGTTTAAATTTGTTTACATATTGGGGTATTTTTCTTTTTCTCATCGTGTGTGTGTAAACTCAATAAATGAACCGTGATATTAGAAAAGGGAGTAATTTATCATTTCGAGAAATATATTTTTTTACATTCTACAGTATAGGTACTGTACATTAGAATGTAATGGTCACATGTAATAAATTTATTAAACTCATAAGTATTTATAAATATAAATTATGAATTAAACCAAACCACAATGGGATTTTTATAATGGAAAATATACTTATGCTCTGCTATTGTACTAGCATTCGGCTTAAATCAAATATACCGACTATATACATAAATAATATGAACTAGTATCCACTTATTATAATAAATAACTTAAAGTACTTGAGCCTTATTCATACTGCTGTTAGTTCACGCAGAGGTGCGAGCATATGTTATGTGACAAACATGTTCGTGCTTATGCTGCTTTCATGGTGTACATAGAATATTGAGTAATTATTAGGTTGTTGCATGGATTGTTATCCATACATATTCAGAGTACATTTCCTTTTTAAAATTCAATGCTTTTTTATTTATTATATTCCTGAAACTATTCTTTCTTTCTAAACTGATAAATGAACATATACATATAAACTAAACTCAGACATATTTCTAATCATTTAGAAGCGTATAAGATTTGTACTATTGAAAACGATCTAAACGCATTATTTTCTATCGTAATTACGCGTATTCAAATACATCCACCTATCAATGCGTGCATAAAATTCACTTTTCATCTTCTTTGTATAATTTTTATAGAGTGTTTAGAATCTTCCACATTTAATAAAATAATAACTATTGTTATTATCTATTTAGTGCCGATATAACAAAAATTCATAAGTTGCATAAGCATCTATTACTGATACTAATAATATTCAATTCCTGAAATTATTCATTCTTTATAGAGTGATAAATGAATATATACATATAAGCAAAAATCATACTTGTCCCTAATCTTTTTGAATAGTCTATAACGCTTGTACTATTAAAAACGATTTAAACACATTATTTTTAAATAGATCCACCTATCAATGCGTGCATATTTTAAGTCAAAGTTCATTCTTCATCGTGTTTGCATAATTTTTATAGTGTTTAGAATCTTACACAGTTAATAAGATTATTTCTATAATTATTATCTACTTACTGCCGTTTCAACAAAAATGCATAAGTTGTATAAGGATCTATTCCAATTACTAATAAGATTCACAAACATGTGTTTACTAACTAATTCGTAGACTTACAGGTCGTTTAATTTACCAAGTACGACTTGAGCAAGCAGCCCTTGACTCAAGTTCGACATATGCTTTATCACAATCGTTGACCTATTGTTGTTGTGTCCTCCCGACTTATGTCACCTGGTCTGAAAGAGGGCAAACCGTTCTTTTGGCATTACCATTTGCTAATTTTTTTCTCAAAGCCAAAAACTTTGTGCTGTTATGATCGAAAAATAAAAGCATTTCCAGCTTTTCCCGAGGTGGTGGAGCATAATATTATTTTGAAAGTGATGTGAGTAAGTACATTTTCTACTGCTCCGAGTAACACGCTACTTTTATAATCAATGTGTATACAATTTCATTTACTTATAAGCTAATTTTAAATTGAAGCAAACTTGTGCAATGAGATATTTTGACATATTAAACACAAACTAACTACATATGGGCATAAAAAATATGGACTTACACTATTTTCAAAATGTAGAACGTGAATATATTGTCTAATATATTCACAATAATGCACTTGGTTGAATTCTACGATTGATTGATTCTCGGAATATTATGATTTAATTATGCGATTGTAATAATGTGATATTTAAATAGTATTGTTAATATATTTAATAATATTATTCATGGCTTAAATATCAAAATCGTATATTTAAATCCTATAAAAAAGATTTGTATATTTCTATTTTTCTTGCTTTCTTTAAAAAAAGTTTTACTAAAATCTTACATAAAATGCGTGTCTCTAAACTTAAATATGAGAAAAACCACTATAAATTGTAGCGTTTCTACTATTCACAACGAAATACTATGCAAACTGTAATTTTGATTTAAATATTGTACAATAACATCACATGGATAGATTGTGTATAATAATATTTCCGACTCGAGAATATTTAATTTAGTCCCTGGGTGAGGATATTTTTTTACCATCAATGAAAGTAAAAACAACTTTAAGCGAAAATATTTATAACACAAAATTGTGCGCTCAAATCGACGGATAATTATGCTAATCAATAGAGAATGGAGGATGATGTTTTCAAAATATCTCTATTGTAGAATAATATTGTGCAGTTGTCTTGCGATATTATGTATTCGTTATATTCACTTGCATGTTTATTCGAATTACTTTAAGTAATTTATTTTGAAATGAAATTGAGGGAGCATTTACAGATAATGATTTGAATGTAAATAAAAACAAACCTTTTTTTTTCTCTAAAAATAAATTTTTCTATCAATGCAACGAGCGTACGTAATGTTTGTATATGAAATGAGCAATGTGTGCCTACATACAAATGCGTTTCACAAACTTTTCAGCAAACGATTTATTAAATATTTGATAAAATTCACAATTACAAAAACGGTATATTCCAATAATGTTTAAAATAAAAAGCAGCATATATTGTGATTTATCTTTAATGCAACTATTTATCATTGTGTCGGCATCGTCTTTATATTGTCTTTTATGAAACGTCAATTTTGATAGTGTGTATGGGTGATAAAGCGATCGATATCTGAGAATAGTAGGTATCTATCTAGTAATATAGATTAAACTTAAAATTCTATCTGCGTAATTATTTCTAATTGCATCAATAATTGCCTTAGCGTTATTTGAATAATAAATAGCCATTGTTTATTAAAACTATTTTGCTCGCTTTATTATGTAAACTACCACTCGAGGGAAATTAGCAACAACAGATCTTTGTGATTGTCAAATTTGTATCAATGCAATGCCGGGTATTAAATTCGAAAACTGAAATGAAATCGGTATATTTGAATCATTTTCCATTTAGAAAAACGAGGCGAGGCGACGCGAGGCGTTTCGGGAAAAAAGTGTCAAATTATGAAAAGATTTTAATATATTATCCGCTTAATAAAAAGAAAAATATTAAAATAAGTTTAACATGTGTAATGCATATAATCCAAAGTAATCTCTGCTAGCAGTTGTAATTAAACATCAAATAAATCCGTTGAATAAATCATTGGAATTTCTCTCGACGCTAGAAATGAAACATATGTATTCCACCCTTTCATATATGTATAATTTTTTTATATTTATGGCGAGAATTACGTACACAATAATTAATCAAGCAATTTTAAATAATGTCAGAGTATAGAGAGAAATGATTTTTATTTTCGTACATGCGCTAAAGCAGTTATTCATCTCGGGTGCATTTTACGTTCTAATTCTGATAAATAGCCTCGGATTAACCATAAACATTGTGTAGTGCTTCTTAAAACTGGATGAATTTATAAATTCAACTTCATTTTGGATAGGATTTAGACATAAAATATGCCCAGATTTATATTACATTTCTCTCTCCTTTCCACCCTACATTTTATTATTTGCACCGCATGCATGTTCGCTTTTATTTTATTTTTAGTTTGCACATTCATTAAATACGAGGAAAAACCTGTTTATGAGCTTTTATTGCATGGAGAAACAATGATATCTTCTCTCATACACATAAAAATTTTTAGCATTTTAAGCAAATATTTTTTTAAATAACTATCAAATTTTACTAGCGCGCTATAAAAAATATTAAATTGATACTGCGGGATTATGTGTGTTAAAGAATTTTATAAGTAGATTTCGTTTTTATGCGAATAGTAACATTTCTTTTTTATTAATTTTTGTTTTTCGCTAAACTTGCCGTTTTGAATAAATTTTTAATGCGCGTTATTAAATTGTCTTTCACATAAACGCACATAAAACTAAATAATTTTATACCTTTGATGCTTGGAAATCAAATTATGTAGGAACATTACGTTGGAATTATACCTACATTTTTCATATAATAAATAGTTGGAGTAAGCATGATTTAAACATTTTCAACTAAATTCCCTAGAAAATTAAACAGGAACTGGACAAGTAGATTACCACTAAATGGAAGCTTCCAGCTGGATGCTGAGAAGCTTACGAGAAAACTAAATTCTAGTCAATGTCTCCAAATAATTCAAGTATTTATATCTAACATACATATATATATAGTTATAATATAATATTTTTTATAAAAAATATATTCAATTGAAATTATATGTTTTTCTTCTAAATGTTGATAAAGTATAATTAATGAGATATTAATTAATTTCATTCTAATTTACATATTTTTGACAGTTTAGTAATTTAGTCATAAAAACGCCTAATTAATCAACATTTTGACTTAACAATATGGTTTGGCTTATTAAAAAATAAACATATCTTGACATTATCTATTTTGCTAAATTATTAGAATTAAATGGTGTTGTGCGTATATTTTTATTTATTTAAACGACGTTTGTTTTCAATATTTATTACATATTTTTGCCAGTTTAGTAATTTAGTCATAAAACGCCTAATTAATCAACATTTTGACTTAACAATATAGCTTATTCAAAAATAAGCATATATTATTTTGCTAAATTAGAATTAAATGCTATTGTATATTTTTATTTATTTAAACGACGTTTGTTTTCAATATTTATTACATATTTTTGTCAGTTTAGTAATTTAGTCATAAAAGCGCCTAATTAATCAACATTATGACTTAACAATATGGCTTATTCAAAAATAAACATATATTGACATTATCTATTTTGCTAAATTATTGGAATTTAATGCTGTTGTATATTTTTATTTATTTAAACTACGTTTGTTTTCAATATTTATTACATATTTTTGCCAGTTTAGTAATTTAGTCATAAAAATGCCTAATTAATCAACATTTTGACTTAACAATATGGTTTGGCTTATTAAAAAATATATATATTGACATTATCTATTTTGCTAAATTATTAGAATTAAATGTTGTTGTATATTTTTATTAATTTAAACTACGTTTGTTTTCAACTAAAATGGTATTATAATTACGTGTTGCAAGTTATTTTTATTGCGCCAACACATTTTAAATATGATTAAATATTTAAATAACAATTTGTAAACATCATTTACGCATTTTGTTAAAGTTTTAGATGTAACTGACTATCTATGCAACAGTAATTTGATCTGTTTAAATATTTTGCTGATTTCGCCGAATGGTTGCCATACACAGCTGTAAACAAATTTCTACGGAATTTGTTAATATCCTCATTTTATAAGTCAAATACTTTCTCGTCCAACTATTCGTTAGCCGATCAGTTCATCATACTGTAAAACACAAACATAAGTTGTTTGATTAATAGCTAATTAAATTCACTCTGCACACTTTACGCTAGTTAATACTTTATGAAAAAAAGCAACTACATTGCGTTCGGCGTAATCAATAATATAAATTAAGACACTTGATTTCAATTAATTTTATGCATTCACGTCTCGTTTCCCAAAAAAATATACTCATCTTCAACATGTTGTTATGCTTTACCCCTTTGACAAAGAATAAGATTGGCATCGCTGACCTATTCCTCTTTTGCGCTCCTGATTTATGCGACCTGATTTTAATTACGGCAAATTATTCTTGGTATTGTCTTTACATAATCATTGAGATCACAAAATGAGTATGTAGTCTTATATCTTTTCTCGATATGTTAAAGCATAACATCGCGAAGGTGGGTATAATTTTTAATACGAAGTGAAGTAAAAGTGGGGAAATTCATTTTTTGTAATCAATAAATATGCAATTTATACATGGCATTTTTAAAAACATTAACGAATATAGAATACTTACATTATTACATACATATATATTACACGATACAGATCGCTTTCAATTTCGTTAAGTCGTTATATATATGTGTAAGAAATTATTTGTTGAAAAGCGAGGTAAATCTTGAATTATAAGTGTATGCAACGTCAGGATTTTTTTATTGCAAATCTGTATATATAATTCAGCATTTTGAAATTTTTAACAATTTTAATAAACTTAAACAAGTAAGAACTTATATGAAAACTCTGGGCTTTGGGGTAACAGCAATCATCTACATATTTCGGTCCTCTTCCATTAGAAAAAATAAATTAAATCCGTTTTATTTTTACAAAATACCTACGCAACTGACTATGAAATTTGAAATTTTGTATATTTTTGTAATATTTTTTTAGAAAAAGGTAGTCAAATTTTTTCTTCAAATACCTACTTACGTAATATACTTAAATTTTGAAATTTCATTCAATTGTAACACTTTCTAAATCAAAACAATCAAATTTATTTTTTCTGTAATTATACCTAATACATTATAAAATATTAAATCTGTTTTTATAACATTTTCTAAAAAGATATAAATCGAAACAATTAAAACCGCTTTTTCTCTTAGTTTGTTTTCGTAACGATTTGAATGTAATAACACTTCCACAAAACTTTAACAGAATGCGCACATTAAGAGAATTAAATTTAGAACATATGTGTGTATGTATTTCTAATTATAAGCGTATTTATTATATACACAATTATTCGCTTATTTCTGAGTTTTATATAACTTATCACACTACCTCCTATTATAAATACCTAGGTTTAGTTTACGCCGATTCGGTTGGCGCCGGTTTTCATTAGAACTCATTGCAGGTGAAATCCGTCGGCGAGCTTTATTTCATTTTCTTTGCAAGGTCTTATACCGCATTCACAATAAACCATTCATAACATCAAAGAATAATAATAATTAATTAAAACATTTGGTTTTGATTCACTATAGATTTTATTTGCGTAAAGTCTATGCGCTTTTCGGCTATACAGCCATTCTCAGGACTAATCTATAAACAACAACAAACTGATAATTAATTATTATTCTTCGATTTTATAATAATGGTTCACCAAGAAGTAGCAACAAATAGCTTGTTAAACATTTTTACTTCATTAACACCCCGATAGAATATAGAAAATTGCATATTTTGATTGGTATCTACTGTATTACATGATCTTGATTTAATATGCTCACCTAGACAAATGTCTAATTTGTAAAATACATTTTTCCCGCCACCCATTCATTTAAAGAAAATATGCACTCGAATTATGATGAATCAATCTAATATTATTGGCTATATTTTAAAGGCAAAGTTTATTGCTTTGTATTGGTCATTACGCATCGTTGCAAAATGAAATTTTTATGTTGATTAATAATTCTTTCCAATTTAACTTTAATTGTGCATGTTTAATCTTTCAATGTACTTTTCTAGTGCACATTGAAGTTAAATAACTGCGTTTTGCAATGCAAAAAGATTGTTCATTATTATAAACGGAAAAAAACATAACATTCTTTCCTATTATAATAAATGTAAAATATTTTATATTTTAATTAACTTAATGATATCATAAATTTCATGAATTAATAGTCATAATATAATGATAGAATTCTGACGTTCAATTTTTTTCTGTAGTAAGTTAATAATTAATCAGCGGTATTTTTAGTGCTTCCATCGTTCCATCGGTTTTTTTTTTATAGAAACCAACACAATCGATTATGAAAGATCTTCATTTACGTATGTACATAAATACATATATTATTTATTATGCCATGTTATATTTATTTTCAGTCATAAAGAATAATAATTCATTATTTATGGAATAAAATACTACGCAATGAAAAATACTTTATTCTAAAAAAATGTTCGAAAAATAATCATGAAATATGTTTATCACGTTTTGTGGATAATCTAATTGAATTCCTATTGTACTGATTTAACAAAACGTAAGAAATTATTACGATAATATTTTTCTGAATATTAAGCTCAGTGAAATGAGAAAATGAGATAGACCATTTAAATTCATATTTTAATCCGAACACACTATTTTTGCAGCTTGTTTTTACGCATTCCTCATCGGAATGTTCGGCTGCATCGAAATTAAAGCATGCTTTTTAAATACGCACGTAGCTACAAATTACAAATATAGACGTAAAGTGATGATTTTTATTCAAATATTATTTTAGTTTTGGAGGAAAGTTGCGCGAATGTATTTAGTTTTAAGAGAATTTAAACTAGTAGTAAATAGATAAACGGCAAGAAAACTTCATTAAACGTTGTTTTATTTACATCTCTTTACCTTATCCAACATACTTGTATCAACTTATATCGATACTTGAATAATTTACATGGTATTTGCATTTTGAAACGTTATACGTTATCGGTGTCTTATATAATTTGTATTTTCATTTTTATTTCACATGCAAATCTAATATTTACGCTAGCGTATTCCTAAAGAATTCAATGCACAATTAAATTTGAAAATTTCAAATGTCCTTAGCAGTTGCGTAATACAGAGATTGAGGAATGCTGCGTTTAGCATATAAAAAACATTTCCTTTGGGATAAATTCATATTTTATTGTGTGTGTTTTTTTAGTGCCGCCGGAACAGCCAACAATTCTAGACAAATGGGGTCGTCAACATAATGGTACAGTTGGTCCACATGAAGAAGGTGATGATGTTACATTAACATGTCGAACAGTTGGTGGACATCCCGAGCCAGTCGTACGTTGGCTAGTAAATGGTATATTAGTGGATGATCAATACGAACATAATGCAGGGGACGTTATTGAAAATCGTTTAGTTTGGCCGAATGTTGGACGAAAAGATTTAGATGCCATCTTTACCTGCCAAGCTGTCAATACAATATTGACTGAACCAAAAGAAGCTTTCGTTGTGCTTGACCTACATCGTAAGTAGACAACATTTTTTTGATAGCTTCTTTTAATGATTGACCACCAGGGATAATAAAATTGCTCTTCACACATGAAAACTCCTTATACCTATTCGTAAAGGTGATTTATAGTATTGGTGTACTCAACTTCTATAAAATACAATACAATGTTATCAATTTATTAGGATTTCACATAACAAGGAACAAACATACACAAATTTACATTATTTAACATAAATATTTGATTAAATAGGAAAACATGTTCAAGTAGTTTGCCAAAGGGCACTCATTTTTAATACTGATTTTACTTATAACCCAAATTTAAATCAATAACAAAATTAAACGCTTACATGCTTAATAAGTTGCATATATCTAAACTTAACTCACACATAATTATGAAAAATAATATTTCTAATAGTTTCAACATACTTAAACATGCTTTGTTTAAGTATATATTCAATCAAATTAAATCATATTTATTTGCTGTTTAGGGGCCAGGTGGCAAATAAGTAGGATTATCAGTAACATTATTATTTTCATTCCTGTTACTTAAATCTATAGGATCTACTTGCATTTCTTCGTCGTCGCTAAACAATCTTTCCAAGGCAGCTTCAATGAGGGTATTAGTAGATTTATCAGTATTTAAATAATCTGAATTTAATAAAACAGATGAGGTGTCATATTGGCATTTTTTTTCCATATCAATAGTTTTTTGAGGTGTAGATGTACACATAGTTGATGGTGCCGGTACGTGTATATGTTCATCAGGTTTTCTAGCACAACAAAATGGTATTGGTGATATAAAGGGATTATTCAAGAACTGTGTCTGTACATTTCCTTCAGTCGGTTTGTGCTGAATGTTCTCCTTATTAGGGATGTCAAACCGGTGGTTAGTGTGGACAAATATATTTTTCGCTATTTCGATTTCAGGGCTTAGATTGTGTACACTATTATCGTTTGCATTTGATACTACTGTACGTGCATGGATCTTCGATCCTTGCTTTGTGTTTTGCACTGTATTGAAATTATTTGTTACTATATCAGCAATATTCAACTGAGAAGATTGTGATGAACTAACTATCTCAGATCTACCATTTCCTTTATGTTCAGTATTGTCACTAAAAGTGATAAATTTTTGTATTGCAACTTTTACGTTTCCCTTTTGCTCATTGCCTCCTGACATAGCATTCGGTGTTAAAACTATCATTTTAGGAGTGACGTTGTAGTTGATTTTTTCTTTAGCGGTCTTTAATGCCTTACTTGTTATGGTCGCAGGTATACGTTTGTGTATATTGTTGTAAGTCACCTTACAGCTCTCTTTTCTAGTTATGGGAGTTTGATTATTCTTGACTATAAGTACAGTCTTGTTAATTTCATTACTTTTTTTAAAATCATTTTGGTTTTGCATTATGCTTTTCTTAACTTCCAATATGTCGAGTAGTACAGGTACATTCATCACTTTAACCAATTCGAGTAATTTATCAAATAGTTTTGCATCAACTTTTATAGTGCCAGTGTACATATAATCGATTATTGAATTTACAATATTCCGTGGAAAGTTCGGAGGCAATGTTATTTCATTCTTGGTGGCTTGAACTTTTTCCAACATTTTAAAATAGTTTGTACATAGGTTTACTACTAAGCGGTGGACCTTTAGTACTTGTTTGTCTTTAAATTTCAATTTCAAATCGCATTGTCTCTGCTCGAGATATAAAGTGTGAAGCCTTGATAGTAAATAACTTGGCCAAGTATCCACTTTTAATCCAACTTCCATCGTTTGTTTATCCATATGCAACACTGAAATCAATAATCCTATTAAATGAAATGAAGTGAAATCAATATTAATAATAATTAATAATTTTTGCAAGTGAAGCCTAGTGGCTTAATAGTGGGTGGTATATATATAACATTCAATTATCTAATATACTTGAGAGTTTCCAAATTGCTCCTTGTATGTACCACTTTTCTCTAATCAGCGACCAAGCATACATTAAGTGATCAATGATATTGTTCATAACTGCTTAATTATACTTTGAAGATAATTATTAATTCATATATAGATACTTGAATTCAAAGTGTTTAACCGTAATACAATTTCCAAGAAGTGTATTTATCGATTTTATCACAATAGAAAGCTATTAATAAAATATTTTGGCAAATTTAAGTATTATATTAAATTACATTGTGTGTATTAAAATTTTAAGATAACATACAGGCTTTTATAAAATGATTAGAAAACTTTAAACTGTCTTGTGTTCTATATAATTTAATACCAACTTTCTATGTAATAATTAGTCTAACAATTAAGTCTACAGAGAGCGATAACTTATTAGCAGTTAAAACTTTGTTTGAAGTGCGGTAGAGAATATAAAGCTAATACGAGATGTTATCCTGTTATAGTAAAGCCGCTGACGGCCACTATTCTGAAGACAGTAAGCCCTTTGGTAGCGGACCGAAGATATGAAGTAACCTGTGAATCAGCAGGATCTCGACCTCCAGCTATTATTACATGGTACAAAGGGAAGCGCCAACTTAGAAGAACGAAGGTATTGCTTATTTAAAATTAAGAACATTCGCTACGTGTCCTCATTTTTTTTACTTCTCATCTAACGCTCTTAGAATAATACACATTTATTTCTAGCTGAGAATATACGTACATACGTAGGTATACCTAAATATATATATATATTCTTCTCGGTATTTTGCGGTTTTCATATGTGGCTGTAATGAAGAGATGGTAATACAGAGTTTTGTTCAGTTATTAAAATGAGCTTTTTGTATGGTAATATTTGAAAACGAGGCAATTTCACTCAACACTTCTGCGCTATTATAAAGAACATTACTAAAATAAAAACTTTCTACGTTTTATGGACAATTTTAATTTATTTTTGATTTGGTACGTCATTAAAAAGGCATGCCAAAGCAATAAATTAATCAAAAGTATAAATTATAATAATGTTCTCTATAATATAAAAACTGAATCACTTGTTTCGTTACGTTCCATTTCGTATCGTTTAAATAAAATTTAACTTTTAACGTTTCAATAAAATGCCGTATTAAGAAATTAAGTTAGTCTCTCTTTGTAATTCTAAATACTTTATCCAAAAAGTATTTTTATTGAAAAGAATCGATTTTGTAAGGCAGTCACGCATGCAAATTTTCCTGCTGGCATTCAGCTAGCATTTACACTTTTCTCGTAGAAATTTTATGTTTAAAAATTACGTTTAACAAAATCCTGTTACAAGTAATTTCCATCTGCACACACTAACACAGAACACAGAACACAGAATTTTTGTTACTGTCTAAAACTGCATGTTGCCGGCGGCATTTTTTTACATGTTCGAATGAATATTCAATAAAAAAGATAATTGTTAATTTAAATCAGCGCGCGGAAAACTCTGTTGTGATGGACGTTGTCAGTATTGTTTAATGAAATTATTAGTGGCAATTTGTAAATGTTAAAGAAAATGAAAACCTGGCATAACTTTTAATGCGTTGCATTTATAAAGTGCAAACGCGAATACGATGCAATAAATTGCATGCCACCTATTTATAATATTTTATCCATTAAGACGTAATCTCGCTGTAAAAGTGTAATTTATTTATAAACATTGCATTTTGCGTGAAACATATTATATAAATAAACATAATTTATTGTTATTAAGGAGGAAACGAGAGAGAATGTTACAATCAGCGAATTGAGTTTTGTTCCGACAACTGAAGACGATGGCAAATCTATAACTTGCAGAGCAGAAAATCCAAACGTCACAGGCCTATTTATAGAAACCTCCTGGAAAATTAACGTCGTCTGTAAGTATTGGATTCTTTTCGTTTTGCGCTCTAAGGTTGTCGTAAAGTCTCCTTGTTAAAAGAATATATGATATATATAATAAATAAAAATGAACATTAAATTTTGTCCGCACATACGTTAACTTTAAATGCCCTCTCATAAATTAAACACAATTTTTAGCTTGTATTTTAAAAGTTACAACATTTGTTGTTGACATCGATTTTTTGTTCATTTAAAAAAACTTTTTACAAGGAAAAAATTAAAGATAATTATATTTTAATTATATTTTATGTTCTTCAAACAATTCTTTAGCATTTTTCTGCTAATGCAATTATAAATACAAGATTAAAAAATTACTCGAGAAAAAAATATAAAAATAACGTTTCGTTAGAAATTTATTGCTGAAAATGAATTAAAACGCGCGTACGTTTTCTAGTAATTATCAAATTATTTAAACAAATACATTATTCATTTTCTGCGATAAATTTTAAATGCACTGTTTCAACCTTATCACATAATAAATTTATTAACAACCAAGGTGAACACAATTAAGCGCTAATTTTGTATTTTGGCCGTGCTTTTAAGAACTAAACTTTATTATTTATATGTCTCTAAACTTAGCTTTACGTTAAAATATTTAGACGCCTGAATCCCGAGAACACAACAATATGGGGAGGAAGAACAGATTTCTTCGTGTTGTCGTCGCTCGTGATTCATGCATAAAGTCATAAAAAAGATGATGGTATTGTTGTTACAGATCCGCCGATAGTTACCCTAAGATTAGGAAGCACTTTGAATGCAGATGACATCAAAGAAGGTGACGATGTTTACTTTGAGTGTCATGTTAAAGCAAACCCAAATTGGAGAAAACTTACGTGGCTGCATGATGTAAGTTATAAATATGCGTATTGTTTGAATGAAAACGATAAAAAAATATATTTAAAGAAAAAAAAAGGTTCAGGAAATGTTGCGTGGTTCGCTTCAATTTAAAATAACATTCAAATTATATACTATTAAAAAAATATGTAGAATTTCGATTAAAAATTAATTTACTGTAATGAAAGGCTATAAAATTCGAAGCAACCACTTGCTTATTGAATCACAAACTTGTAATTTGCAACAACACCATGCTATATTTAATTAAATAACAATGGCAAAAGGTTAAAAAACGCGTGGCTCTTTTACAATGTCGAGAAAACCGAAAACATTTGTATTCGCTCATCTACAATTAATTTGCAAAAACACCAAAATATTAAATTTTTAACATGCTTTCATTTAACCTCATTCCATTTATACAATAGTCAAATTAAAATTTTCTCTCTCATGCTTTTCTTTCTGCTTAAAGTTGATTAAAACAACTAACACATACTCGCATACAATATCAACTTTAAGTGAAATGCTAATTAGTCATTACTTAACCGATAATAAAAAAGCAATGCAGTACTTTTAATTAACTTGAATAGGTTATACATTTTTTTTGCGCGTTATTAAAAAAGAAAGCTGTTAATCTATATTCTGGCGTGAATGGAAATTATATTTTTAGAAAGTAAATACATTCACCCTAAAACATTGTTCAAATTTAAGCAATTATACCTTTTGACGTTATCAGTACTGTATCAGAAACAATTACGCACAAAATTTACATATATAAAAAATAATATATCTAAAAATATAATTTACACGGACTAAATTTAGGTAAGTATACACATACATATATTTTAGCTACCTAAAAAAAAGTTTAAATAAAATTTAAATAAACAGGTGGTTTAATTTTGTTATTAAAAATGTGCTTTTTCGCTAAAACAATTTACTGCAAAATTACTTCATATGGGTAGGAAGAATAAATTGTTGTATCTAAGCTTATATAGAAACTATTTATTTTATAGCTAGTTAAAGTTAATGTTAACTTAGTTGATTATTATTAACTATTTAATTTTTGTGTTGGCTAGAAATATTGTCTAATACATTGCAACTAATTTAATTATGGTGATAAGATAAGCGCACATTAATCTGAAGTGAAATGTAAAATGTTTGTGATATTTTCCTGAAAGCTTGTAAATAGTTGTTGGAAAAGAAAACTTGCTGGAGTGTTTGTTTATATTAATAACACTATGTAAACTTGTTTAAATAACAAAAATACTGAAAGCTAAAAAATAGGGTGAGCATTAGAGCGTATAAAGTTTACATTTTAAAATGTCAACCACATCAATTTATTTGTTGCTTTTCTTTATTCTCAAGCTAAAATCTAAATGTTAACAGATGTCACAAGTTATTTTTTGTGCGTTGGTGGTAGCGAAGTTAATATAGAAATAGAGATATACTTCTACAGCTTGATGGAAAGTTTTCTAACATCAATATAAGTTATCGGCATTTCGTAAATGTTGATAGATTGAAAAATAAAATGTTTGTGGTGTTACGGCTTGTTGCTTTACAATTTATCTTTTCGATATATATTTTTAGTAAAAATTAAATTATTTAAAACGTTTAGGTGTAGGTGTAGCAGTCTATTTTTAATCTGTAAGTTTCAATCAACAAGAAGAACATTAATCACAATTTCAATTAAACAAAGAGCCTCCACTTCCATTAAAATAATTTCAGTTCCGCAATCTTAATGGTTCTTTCCCATTTCATTTTTTTTCTTTATGATTTTTTTCTGAATTTCGAAAACGCATCTTTAAATTTATTGAAGATGAAATCCATATAAAAAAATTAATAGGTCATTTATTCATTTTGCGTTGAGAAAAGAAATGAAATCAAATAAAAAATCATTATAAGAGCGCAAAAAAGAGGTTTTCTTCGATTATCGGGTTTAGCAAACGTTATGAGGCGGCACAGAATCGATAGTCATAGATTGATAAAGGATAGATGGGAAACTTAATGAACTATGAACGAACAGAAGGAGTGAATGGTGCAGAAAGCTGGTAGAGGTGCCTCTGTCGATACATATATACCTACACTTCTTGATAGATCTATGTTTACACACAACCCAAATTCTTGTGAACGCCTCATGTTTCACACATTCACATCTACCATCACCTCGAAAATTTATCACCGCGCATTCAAAATCAATTGTTTAAGCATTTCCGTCGACGATATCAACACTTTTTTGCGCACTTCTATTTAATTATGAGAGATTTATCACGTACATAAATCTACAGCGAACTTAACAAGCAAAACGCTTTTGTTTTTTGATTAATATTCTGAAAGGAGATTTTTATGATTATGTTTTGTTTCAGGGTGAAATCTTAAATCACAACATGTCGGCGCGTATAATTCGCAGTAATCAAAGTTTAGTGCTCCAAAAAGTGACAAGACAAAGTGCTGGTGTCTATGTGTGTTCAGCCGTTAATGTGGAAGGCGAAACACTAAGTAATGGTCTAGTTTTTCGTGTCCAATGTGAGTATTTTCATTAAATTGTCAAACGAAATATTCTATGGTGGAAAGAGGAAATAATAATGAAAAAGAATGGAAAAATATGCCAACCGATAAATTTAACGATCCGTTACTTTACCTCGTTATTCTAATAGACATCAACAAAACGACTCAGCAACAAGATGCAAATAACCGACAAATGATTTGCGTCTTTTAAGGGAATTTTATTTCATAAATCTCGTTTTTTTGTTGTCTACTTTATCCATCATTTATTTTAATATCCGCAAACAATTTCAATTTTGGGAAAATGCAATCAATTATAGATTACCACCACCAAATTAATTAATCTGAATGACGCCCGACTGGCTCATACCAATTTAAACAAAACCAACAATAATAGGTATGTATAAATGTATCTACTTATAGAACAAAAAAAAACCACATTCGACATTGAATCGTTATAGATTATTAGCGCGCTTGCAACTTGCAAAATTTCTAAACATACTTGTACACCTCTTGTAGTAGCTGCGGGCTGAGTCTTGTTATTATCTGAAGCCAAGATGAGTTCCCAAATGAACCAACGCTAAATAACTAAATAGCCTCAAGATACCGCCCAATCAATATCAACAAAAATCTCTAATTTTTCCACACAAAAGAATATTTAAAATGGAAAATCCTTTTCTATTGCGCGATAGATTTAGTGGTCGCACATACATACAACTCTTTAATTTAATAGCGATTGAGTTTGTTTAATTAATTAAAAATGCACATAAAAAGTAATTTTATTACACATCTTAAAAATAAAATTCAGTAGTAAATTGCAAGTTCTGTAGCAATTCTTTTATATACGGGAAAGAAAAATCGATTGTAAAATGTTAGGATCGTAATGCAGTCTAGAAAGTAAAATAGGAAATATATAAGCAAGTAGCATCTTGAAGCGATCATTCTTACAACTATATCAAGCACAAGAATGTTTGATGCTAGCAAAAGATACATTTTTGTTAAATTGGGCTGAGCCAGCTTACGTTTCAGTTAATAAATGAAAAGCATTGAGCTTTCGAGTACATCATTTGCTTTTAGGATAACATACAGTTTACGTTAGGAAAAAAGGCGATTTGCACTGACAAACATATTTTCTTATGTTATTATCGTTAATGGCCGATTGACTTGAAATCGTCAATTTTCCGTCACATTTCAAATAAAGCGGAAAAAAAAGCAACGTGTAGTGGATGAAAAACAGAAACCGAAGCGAATGAGATAAAAAGCGTTATAAATATGCAATGTCTCTCTGGATTAGGATTTCATTTAGATTATGGGCACGCATAGCAGGTGTTTGTTTTACGTGCGCATTGAATTAAAAGCGTCATTTTGATTTTTCCCGTTTGTTTGCGGTCTAATTCTTTAATCAACTCGATTATTCAGCAAAACATTGATTGTTTTCTTTGCAAATGTTTAATTTGCATTAAATTGTTTGCATTATAGATTCACCTACTTGTCGGCATGATCGTATTGTGGTGGTGGGTGCATCGAGAGGTGAGAGCGTTGACATATCGTGCGAGATTGAATCAGACCCACCAGCAAAAAGCTATCGATGGAAATTTAACAATTCAGGGGAGACGTTGGACGTGGCAGCTGAACGGTTCGCTAAAACGAGCAATGGATCGGTGAGTGTTTTAAGATACACGCCAGTCTCGGAATTAGATTATGGATCGTTATCCTGTTGGGCTATAAATGCTGTTGGCCATCAATTAAATCCCTGCGTCTTTCAAGTGGTTGCTGCAGGTAGCGTTTGCATTTTTCATTAAAATAAACGGCACCAGAATATTATTAATAAATGTATTTTTGTAGGCAAACCGTTTCCAGTTAAAAACTGCACGCTATCTAATCAAACAAGCAATTCGGTGGAGGTGTATTGTCTACAAGGTTTTGATGGCGGTCTTCCACAACATTTCCTGTTAGAACTGTATTCAACAAATTCCGCAGTGCCAAGATATAACATAACATCTTTCAACGAACCGTACTTCTTTCTTGATAATTTAGAACCTGATGTTACATTTCGAATTGTTGTTTTTGCTGTGAATGCGAAAGGTCGTAGCAGTGGCGTTGTATTGGAAGAAGTCACATTTCGAGACGCGGAAAAACGCACAGGTTTGTATATACATACTTTTGTACATATACTCCTCGTAGCAGTAGCAGTAGTAGTAGTAGTAGTAGATACCTACTACATATATATGAAGTATTGTGTGTATATGTGTGTGTGTGTTTTTCTCTTCTCCTCTGCTCTCTTTTATTTTCTGGCATTGTGGGAATTTAATTTCATTTTAACAAACAATTTCCTTCAACAAAACGTTAAAATCTGTTTAACAACAGAACAGTTTAGGGCTTTAGTAAAGGGCTTAATCTAAAATCAATCCTGCATAGGTAATTTGAGCCGATAATTGCAATGGCGCGCGCGGTCGCCAGCCACTGATAAAGCTACATAATACGAGATTTCGTGTCGAATTATTTTGACGTGCGCGCCTAATCTAATATTATTGCAAAAATGTGTGACCTGGAAATTATAATCGAAATCTTTGCATTTTGTTGTTATTATCGAGCTGCCACAGCGTGGTTTATTAATGCGTTTCGAAAACAACGTCAAAGATTATTTTTTAAAAGTCATTATGCGGTCATCAAAATGTAATTAAAAAAATTTATTAACACTTTACAATTTTTTTTCACAAACTCTGGGGATAATTAATAAACAATTTTGCAAGTTTAAATTGATTGAAAATTTCATAAATGATGAAGGTATATAGGGCATGTGCATGTGGGTGCTTTAATATAAAAGCAGATTATCGAAATTATTATGGAAATGAGGTGTATTATAATTCTTTATTTATGTAAATGATGGAGGCGCATATGATTAAAGTAGAAGAGTAAGGAAAATTGGTGAATGCACCAGGTGCATGTTAAACCTAGCAACACATTAATTTCAACGTAACTTGCTTTTTATTATTCTATAATCTATTTGAGATAAAAATATTTGATTTTCAAAACTTTCGCAAATAATTGTAATGGTATAAAAGTCACGTTCTCTGTGATATGTCTCTGTCTAGTGATAAGCGTCACTAAAACGTCGCTCACATGCCACCTGACTGTACAAATAGTTTCTGTTCAATTTCAGTATTTAAACTTTTTTGTTTTATCTCTCAGACATGCTTATTCATTTTTAACGTGATACCATGATTTAAATTCCAAATAAATTAGTATTAATAAAACAGTATGCAATAACGTACAGTGCAATAACATTCATCAACGATTTAGAACTCACTTCATTGAGAGTTGGAGCAAACGTAAATTGTTCGATTCGATATATTGAAAAACTTTTAGCACTCACCTCTAAATATTCTAAATCAACCGTCCAACTATGTACTTTCCTGATATATTTAGTTTAACTAAATGATATTAGTGATATTGCTTTCAGTTACCATTTACCATTAAACAGTTTTTATTGCTTAGATAAACGCCGCTTCAATCGGTAAGGTTAGGAAAAATCTATCTATCCTTGCGGTGATCTATAAAGCGAGATTATACGATTTTAATATCTAATCGAATATCTTTACAACATTTTCGATACTTACCTGTAATTAGATTTAATACAAATTCTATTTTTCAAAATTTAATTCGTACAGGTACAAATTTTATCACACATTCCAGACACTTCTACGTCCGTTAAACAAAACAATATCGCTTAGTGGCTAGTTATTAGTGTTTTAATTAGAGCGCCAAATTTAAATCCAAATATAATATTTTAATCAAACCGTTGCATGTAGAAATGCATTTCTATATTTAGTTTATTATGCGGTCGAAATTGTTCTATAATTAGTGGTTAATTAAACTGATTCATGATATAAATAGATTTTGGTATATCTGGGGTGGACAAATAGAAATTCTTTATTTAATTAATAATATTATATTGATTTAATTTTTGTTTGAAATTATAATGAAACTTCCATTCAACTATGGCTACCTAAATTCTATCATACATATTTGAGTGTATTGAGCTTCATCTGAGCAATAGCAATTTGGATATTGTCTTTGCGAGCGTCAATAGTTTCTACAATTGTTGATGGGAAACTTGTCTCTAACGGCACTTCACAAATAATTGTCCGATCGCGTCAAATCGCCGCTTCTTTGTTGCCCGTGACATGGTTGACACGTTTGATTAAACGGTTTTTAAATTAAGTGTGCCGAAGTTTGATTGTTGATTAACTTGTGCAGCACGAAGTAACATTTTATTTAACACGTGGGCCGGCATAAGGTACAGCGTTTTCATAATAAATGCCTTGGTAACAAATGAATCTGGACAGCTAGCAAATTCTCATGGTCTTATTGGATTTTTGGTATACCTGCCAATTTTACAGAGATTGGCTGAAGAACTAACTGCGAAGTTAATCATTCTTCTAGTGTTAAACTCTTATCATTAATCGAATTCGTTTATAAGTTTGTTTAATTGTCCAAATGAACATTTGTGACGATTGTTATAAATTATGGATTTGGCTGGCGTCAATTCTTCTAAAGGTAAGTTTCGTCTGCGTTTTGCTAAAAATATCCAGATCCATTTGTATTTGAGGTTATGTAAGTACTTCACTCACAGCGTATTAGCATAAACGATGTTTCAATTTTCCCTAATTATATAGAACAAACAAATAAAATGATTTTCAGTTTTCATGTCCTGTTTGATCTTACTTTTGTGCCTTTATGGTGCTGGTCAACATATTAAAGTAAATGCTTCAATACAGAATCCTTGATTTAGTGACAAAAATAATCGATTATCGCATCTGCAATGTTCCTCACGCGCTGATACTGCCAGGCTAGAAATAAACAGTTTCAATCGTAGCATCGGTTTTGACACGATAACATGTAGATATTCAATTGACACTCTTATAACTTCTTATACATGATTTTATAGACTCGGCTTATATTTCACTAACAATAAGAGTAAGCGAAACAACATAATCTTTTGGTTTTCGCTTACTCACAATGAAATCAATCCGCGTTTATTAGACCGAGTTTTAACCGCCGTGCACCGTGTATTATTACCCTAGAAAATACTTTCATTTTTATATCTTAATTATTTCAAGTGTAAAGTTATAAAACAAACGACTATATTTTTCATAAGATTTGCATAGTGATGTGTACTGCTAAAATATGTTTTGTCGGAACTCATGTTTGTAGTAATGATAACAAAAATATTTATTTCAATTTTCAAGGGATTCAATTCTCCCGGATGATTGTTTTTAATCGCTGAATTCATTTCGCTTTATTTTGACTAACTTGAAAACGTCTACCAAGCAACACTGATTTATTATCATTGCAAAAACATACTAAAAGCAATGCATAATTTGATTAGAAAAATGAATGCATAATAGCTTGTTGTTTTAGAGGTTAGGTTAGGTAAGAAATAATTCAGCAGTGCGTTTCATTCCCAAACGAAGTACCGGAAAGCGTGCCGTCTCTAAAATGAAGTACCGGATCGAAATTCCGGTGCATCCCGGCTTCAGTACACTACTGGATTTACAATGAAACATAAGGGGAGAAGAGAATCAGATGAAACAGCCTGACAAGCAATGTTCATAATCCTTGTCCAAAATGAACCTCCGTATAGTATGCATAATTGTGTCGATCGGATGGGCACTGTGTGAGTAATTGAGACCAATTTGTATTGCACTAATCAACGAAAAGATAACTCTTTTAATTAATATTATAATCACTAAATTAAAGTCTTTTCCTGAATGTAAGACAACCCTCCAATTTAGAAGTTCAATTTAGGGGAGAAAAATTAAAAACCGTATAAGAGAAGATTACGAAAATTTACCACTATTCTATACTTCCACTTCAATTCTGTCGCAAACAAACTTGTTTTCAATCTCGTATAAAATTAATATTATGGAATAGTTTTATTCTTAATCCGTTCAATACCCATTAGCCGATATATGAATCATTCGTTTATATGAAAAAAAAACTTTAACTTTTTAGCCACGGGGGCCATCAATGGACGACGGATGAAAATTATATGATATAGGATATCGTCAATACACGATTTGATGAATCAAGCTAGAAACACTTTTAAAAAGTATTTATGCATCCTGGAAAATAGCTTTACAGAAATATTTCCTTAGTTAAAGCATTAAAATAATAATTCGTGTAAATATGATACATTTATTTATCGTTAATTAATAGTTTTTTATTAATATTACATGAATATTATAATATTAGTTGTTTACAGACGTATTTCATGTTGAATAATTAATGTTCCATAAAAATAATAAATAATTCTTGCATTTATCAAGTTTAATGCTGGTTAATTAATATGAGTAATCAACAGCGTTTAAACTCTATCAACTTGGGAAAACAAATTAATTTAGCAACTAATAATCTATACTCTATACTATAGAGTCTATAGTCTATACGAACGTACTGATACATTCCTTAATTAAATGGTTTTTTATTTATGCGATGACAGTCGAAATTAAAAGATGAAATGTATTTGCAAAAAAACAGCATCTAACAAAATAAGAAATATGATGAATAAAATTTTAGACATAGAAATAAACTAGGTGATATTTTATGTAGACGAAAACTTGGAAATTGTGTTTAGTAAAAACTAAACGTAGGAAAATGAATGTGTTATAAAAACTGCAACAAAATGTATGAGAATTTCTTGTAACTTGTGTCTAATTTCAAGAAAACTCCAACACATTGTATTTTATTTCTTACAACCTAAAACGAGACCCGTTGAAATCTTTTCAACGTCAATTTTAAGTCTAATTTCCAATTAACCGTTATTTAGTTTAGCACAAAAAGGCGACATAATGTAATGAGCAAACAAGGAGTTAGTAAAAAAAGTGAACTTTTATGTATAGTACGCGAGTGTAATATGCTTCTCGCAGTGATCCGATATGTGAGAAAGACGCGCTGAAAAGATAGATAGAAAAGTCGAGAGTTTTATCATCTCAAGCATCCAGAATATACCTATAATACATTGTATGTACGTACGTAATATAATGTGCTCTAACTTCTACTATGTAATATAGCTGAAATTAGAAATAAAAAAGTGAATATTATCATTAAATAAGACAGCGATGATTGAATGCGAAAAATAAAAATATTATTAAAATGCGTAAAATTGAATTTTGGCCTTTTATGCATAATACTGAAGAGATATATACCGTAATCTATAGATTTTCCAGTTCGTCGAACTACAAAATTTCCAGATATCATTGACACCGTTTAATCTTATGATATACCATAACCTCTACCACTTTTACCGCTGAATCCCATTTATATCTTATGTCAGCTTATCGACAGGATATTTGCATTATAGGGAGGCGTGCCTTTACTTCCTGTATGGTCATCCATCTAGAATTGAATGAAATTGACATCCGGTTGAATTGAATAGGTTTGAATATAATAGAACATTGATAAGACCAAAACTAGTTAATTGTCCTTTCCAACCTTGCATTCTATAATAAAATTTATATATACCTACTATACCTACATATACCTACTATATACCTATAGAGACGTTATAGGTATACTATACTATAACAGTATAACCTATACGATGATACTATGTATAGGAGGATACTATAGTAGTATAGAGACTATAGGATACTTATTCGATTGCAGATGTTATATAGTAGAATAATCCATCGAAAAGAGTTTGATAAGATAAGATCAATATAAAAGTCTACGTTGAAATTCATTATAATTTAGCTGACTCGCTTTCGATTTATTGATAGGAATGATAAAATATGTTTCTATTACATCCTTATTGCATTTACTTCATCTATGTACAATACAGTAAAAAAAATATACCATATATAACAGTATTGCTGATGCTGCAGTTTCTTTAATAGAAAAAGTAAACGTTTCTTTTAGTTTTGTGTGCCGCTACGAACATCTAATGCATTAGAAAAATTGTTTATACACATAATATGTGCATGCATTTTTAGTAAAATTTATATGTTAATGTAAACAGGTAAAATATATCATAGACTTTTTTATATGTAAAAAGTTTAACAGTAACATTGCGCGCAGAAAAGCACGAACCGACCATTTATTTGATTTTTTATAGATGCAATGTGAATAAAACATGTATAGGTGTTTGTACGTATAAATGTACCGTTTTTACATTTCTTTAATAACAAAAAGAGCATACAGACATTTTTTTAATAAATAGAAATGAAACGAAATGCAATTCAACGCAACGCAACGCTCATTTATTGTATTTTAAATATTGCAGTATATAGGTACTATATGACTATATGTTATAATATCCCGTACATACCTATGTATGATAATATATAATATATAATATCGTATGCGATATTTTTTGCCCGGTGTGTGAATAAATTGAATTCAACAATAAATAAAATGTTACAATGCATAGAAATGGGCAAAGAAAATATAAACAATGTTCCCTAGAGTGCCAATAAAGGAGTGGTCTATATTCTATTGGATTTTCTCGCAAGAGTTTCCCGCACGGCCATTTCAGATTACCGTGATTGGATTGCTTTGACTATCTGTTATTTCGTTTTAAGAGCAAACCAATATTTTCACTTATCTTAATGTTTTCCACACTTTATATATACCGAGAGTCGTTTTACCGACACTACTCTTAATTACATTTATATATTGCTGTTATTATAATGAAAGCGTTTGCAATAAACAAAAACCGCCTCCGCAAAGAAAATATCGTCTGCCTTAAATGTGTCTCAGCTCCCAACGATAAGATCTTTGATTTAATTGTTAAATTATGAGATTAAATGTTGCCTAAGTAGTGGGTGGTTAATAAATCTTGCTTGATATAATGGATGAAGTAAAGTAAAAACTGTCTGGAAAGTGGTGTTAATGTAAGTTTGGAGAAAATGCAACCAACTGTGGTTTGTCATTATAATGTGTGAAGAATATATTACAGCACGTTTTTGCAATTTTATATATATATATCTATATATATGTATGTTAATAATAGAGTAGAAAATGCTTGTTATTGTTGAATGATAATTTTCCATTTTCATAAAAAACCAACTTGTTGTTTTTATAGGATCAGCGCTTGTTTTTCTTTAAAGATAAAGTAACAGCATTTTTCAATTTTCACTTCTAAAGCTTAATTTTTTCACTTTATTGCGTCAGCATTTATCTTTGTGCCCAAACAACTTTGCAAATTAATTTCTTTTCTGTTTCTTTTTTTATCTTGTAGCATCGGATGGTGATTTGCCTCTTTCGCCGCTCTTGGGAATTTTAGTTGGTGGCGCTTGTACGATTATCGCTATTGTATTCCTTGTGATAGTTCGTGTGAAAAGAGGACAAAGGCAGCCAGAAGTTGGAACTGATCAAAAAAGTGGAGGCGTTTCTCATGGACTATCATCAACTAAACCTTTACTGCGTAGTGCATCGCCTCGTGATGGTGCAGATGAAAGAGACCCGGACATAATTCCAGCAAAATATGGTTTTTTGAATAGTTTTATGAAAATAATAAGAGTTAATAGAAAATATTTTAGGTTCGCCAGATGGAGAAAGTGATAAGCAATTGGGAATTGCAGGAATGCCATCTAATCGACTACCAACTTCCCCCAATTTTAATCAAACGAATGTTACAGCCCCACATTGGATAAATCCTTCGTCTGGTGCTGCAACATTAGATTCGGTAAGTGTAGCGAAAATTAATAAAATCGTACTTGATTAAGAAGAAAAAAAATCGTGTTATTAATTGCAGTATCATCAGTCAAAGGTAGCAATGGTAGGAACCTTTCCACGTGATTCTCGCCCTAAAGATCTACGTTTGGGTAATGGAAATTCATCTACGTTGACAAGAGCAACTCAACACACTGATTTGGAACTAAATGGATTAGCAATCAAGGAAAGACTTATGGCAAATCGTCTTCCAGAAAGTTGTGTCTAAAAGTGTCTTTTACGTTTTGTTAATTCATCCTTATCCTCTCTCTTCATTTTTTATTTTCCTCAAATTTATTCCATTGTTTCCTTGTTTGTTTCGTATTGTGAGCTTGTTTAAGTTCACCGTCCAAACGCCACAAAACTCGTATAAAACTAAATCAACAGACTGATTTAAATTAAGAAGAGAAACACATAAATAGACAAACCTGAAGCAGCTTATGTAAATATTGTTAATAAATGAATGAAAATGGACAATCCGTTCTAAGTGAAGTTTCATATTTGTACCATGTAAATTAAATGAGCATGTAACATTTTAAAAAGCCATTGAAAGAACAATAATTATTTATATAATAATATTATATTATAAATACAATACATATATCATTTAACGATCTAACAATTAAATGTCCCATTCCCCATTTAAAATTTTCAATTGCAGACCATGTTTTATTTTAAGCAATAAATGAATTATATTGTGATATTCATAAAATTTTAATTGTTAGATGGTAACATGTTATAAATAAACTATTGTGTAGATTACAACATTATCATTTCTTGTACATATCACTGTTGTCTATGTGAAAAATATTGAAAACCTTGATTCATTTGTTATTTCGAATTTTCAGCCCAAAATATATCATTATTATCACAATTGTATAAACATATATGAACAAATGCTTAATCAAAAAACCAAAAAAAATCCAATATAAATTATTTATCATATCAACAACGCATATCCCAATTATCTTCATTTTTTAAATGAACACTTACTGCATCTTGTATAAAAAAACGAAATTAGATTTTTTAAAAATTACTGTTAATAAAAATTATATAAAAAAATAATACAAATTAATTCTAGTGTAATTTTAGACATATAAATGAATATTGTGATATTTTATGTAGGCTAAAACTTGAGAATTGTGTTTAGCAATAACAAGACATAGGGAAATAAATGTAATATAAACCAACATTGAAACTTGTGTGTAAATTTTATATTTAAAAATAATTGTTACCTAATTACTCTATAACAGTTATATAGCTTTCAACGCATATCACTTTCTGACTTTTCTCATTGTATAATTCCCATACAAAATTACCTGTCATCTGAAAATAAAGACATTCATAATTAGTATTTTCATTCTTAACAGTGCAACATATACTAAATCATCTACCACCATATACAATTAGTGTTTCTCAAAACATTCGGTCATTGGTTCCCCTTTTGCACTTGAAAATGTCAACTTTCGTCATTTTCGATTTTGAAAATTTTTGGAACTAACTAAATTTAATATTTACAATTATCACCAGGCAACTCTGTCCACAATTAAATATAGTTTTTACAGAATGACAAAGAGATACTCGTTAATTAAAAAAAAAATTGAATCCCGAAAATTACTTGCGGTTTTCTTAGCATCATGACCGTCACTTTGAGAATCACCTTAGATAAACTATTTTTGCTACATGTAAGTATAAATTATACAATAGAATTTATTAATAAAGTACTTAAATAAAAAGTACTATAATTGATCTAAATAAAATCCGATTTTAAGTACATTTTACTTATAACGAAATCTGATTATTATTTTTATAACATCGATATGACGATTCATTTAGTTAGCTATCTTATTTTGTGACAGTATAATTGATTGATTTTTGAATCAAATTGATTCGCTAGATTAGTGTTTATCGCAAACCATTTAATCGGTTGAAAGCCCAACAAATAAAACATTATCTATTAATATGAGGTTAATCGCAATAATACTTGATTTTTCTATTTTTAATACGCCCGATTGAAAATTAAATAAACAAATATTATTGTACATGTTGATTGTTATCTCGCTTGTTTGCTGCTTACTATTTTTGAATAATTAATGTTACTTTAGGGAAATCAGAGAAAAAAAATATTCAAACTTGAAATTTTCTCGTCCAAAACCAACAAAGAACTTTGTATCAATTTAATTAAATATCAAGAATTTATTGTAGATGATAATAATAATTTAGGAAAGTATATTCTATTTTAAATATTGCTTACCGGCATCAAATCTGATTGATTAAGATTAAGAGACAAGCTGAGAGAGGCGGCGGTCTGCGCAATTGGACAGGTAGTGCCCTTGCAAGGATCCTCCGGCGAAAACTCGACATATATAGGAAAGCCTTTCAGATAAATGGTAATAGTCTGTCTACTCGGTTTAACCTCTTTGCCTAAATATTTACAAAAATTTTATTGATTGGTTATTTAAATATCCAATAAATAAAGGTATCCTTACTAGTACTGAAGTACAGTGTTACATTCTGGGTTGTGCCTCTCTTAAAATCGCAGTATATTGATTTATCGCACCCTTCAATATCCAAGCCGATTACTTCATAATTTTTATGGGTTCCTGGCGAGAAAGTGTAAACTTATTGGTAACAAGTGTGATAAATATACTTACCACAGTCGTGAAAAAGGACATCGCCAGAACGTCCACTTTGCATCAAACTGAGAAATATCAAAACTGCCAAATAGAACAATTCCATATTTGCAAAAAATTGTGTACTGAATATTAAAGTGTGTTACTTCAATTCGTTCAAATCATTCAATGATCGAATGAGTAAAGATGCGATAAATTTTATCTATAAAGTTGAGTTTTATCCTTTATTCAGTATTGAAAATGTGTAATGTGCATTTGCATACAATACGACAAAAACATGAAAGATTATTTTTATTTGAATCGAAAAAAAAACAACAGCAATATTATTGCGGCGATTTTGTTTCGTTGAAAATTTTACGTTTCATTTTGCTAGCGTCAAATAATTAATTACACATCGGTGGGTTTTTTCGTGTAAAAGTCTATAATCATTCGCACTGATACAGAAATACAAGGCCGGTTGAATTATCTCATCTAAACATAAAATTGATGTTTTCATTATTAACTTAATTAACTTAATAATAAATTAGACGATTGTTGGTATAATTTAATTGAAATTAAATGCCTGCATTATTTCTACATTGTTTTTATATATGAACATTTTAACGCACGGTCACGATCAGTTGATACTTCTAATTTGGCGTTTTTTACAATATAAAAATTTTGTTTGAGCGATGATTATGTTGTTTTTCGGATTGGAAAATATAATGAGCTCTGAGAAACTTTATAAACGCTAGTGTTATTTCGCACCAATAATAATTATAAATAATTAATAGGTATAGTAGTATAGTATTCATATTAATTAATTTATTTATTTCCTAGTAGATTATAAACAGTGTATACAGTGCGTTATGTATTAAAGACACACATACATTATTTGAAATATATTGACAATACGCTTAATCGCATCACAATTATAAATAATATTGTATTATATAAATCGATCATAAAGTTTAAGTATTATTTTAAATTATATACTGTAATTTCTATTTATAGTTATTTTTATATTCAAAATTAAGATAAAATATCCTGCATAAAAAATTTATTTATTCAATAATTCAAATATAAGTTTGACGCAGTCATTTCTTATCTTCTAGAAAACAAAGGAAGTTTTCTGGAATAGGCTTTCTACTAGAACTGAAAAAAACACAACAGCATAATAATAATAATAGCGTTTAATCTTTGCTTTAAACTTACATTAATCTTCTTCGAGGTCTAAAGATGTTGTCGTAGTTTTTGGCATAGAAAATTCAATCAATTTTAATTTTTCACTGGTTGTAAGGATGAAAATGCCACTTGACGTTTTATCAGCTATATAAATGTTATACTATTTTCTAAAACGCGTAATTAGATTGGCGCATAAATTTTCCTCGCCGCGTGTAAATATGTATTATATTTCGAAATCTGCAGATTAGTCATAAATTTACATGTAAATGATATTTATTTACAGAGCGGGTGGAAACGACCCTTCAACCGCTGCAGTTTACCCAATAAAAAAGCGCAGACACCTTTTTCTCTTTTTTTTTATTATTATAGTAAACCATACTTTTGCCATGGCGCATAATAAAACTTCACTACATTGTAGATAAACACCTAAAATAATATTTCAGACGGTGACAAAATTGCATTGCAAGCAACAGCTGAACTCGATAAAGGACAAACTAGCTAATTGTACGTTACCACATCATTTAAAAAATCAATAAATATATGTGAGTACGATGATTTTCTCGGTATCATCGATGATGGGTACAACCTTAGTCTTCAAAATGTTTGATTAATATTTATAAACAATGGGTTTTAATTGAAAAATTCAGCGCAACTAAATGTACACTCTGTCAAATAAGTATCGGGAATTGATCATTTAGAAAGCCCGGTTCAGGATATTGTCAAAATGCTATTTGTTGCTAAATTGTTAATATTATCTTCTATACTGGCCTGTAATTTGATGAAATAAAAATAATTCCATCATTTAGAATACTTTGTAAAAATTAAATGTTATCTCTAAAATATTATACTTTAAATTGACTTTACAAGCTTAGCACTAATATATTAGCTTTGTATCAACAAGGTAAATTTGAATGATTTCTGACCAGTTGTCGATTTTATTATCTGAATTCCAATCTTCAATGACATTGATCGTCAGTCTACTAGTTGATAACTAGTCAGAAATATCTTAATACAACTAATTGACGTGTCAGATCGAATGTAGGGACGATTTTCACTGATTTCCATACTTATTTCTGACTGATAATCAGTCAGAATTGTCCTGTTGATACAAAGCTATTAATTATTTTAATACTTACACATTAGCAAGTGGCTCAAGAAAGGATAAACCAACTAATTGCACATACGTTACTACATCATTTAAACAATCAATAAATATATGTACGATGTTTTTCTCGGTATCATTGCGGATGGGCACAAACTTAGTGTTCAAATCATTGGATTATTTAAGAACAATGGATTTTAACTGAAACCGTCCGTTCACCTTGCCAAAAAAGTCCTATACAACATATGTAAGTACATATATAAAAATAATATACATACTTTTATTTATAATATTTTCTAGGGAATTAAATGCTGTCTTTAAAATTCTATACCAGAACTAACTTTACCAGTTTAGCGCTGATATAAGAATTATTTTCATACTTACACATTAGCAAGTAGCTCAATAAAGGACAAACTAACTAATTGAACGTTGTTTGCGATGTTTTTCTCGGTATTATTGAAGATGAATACAAACTTAGTGTCCGAAACGTTCGATTAATACTTATGAACAATGGGATATAATTGAGATCATGAGTCCGTCCATCTGGCCCAAAAAATATGTATGTAAGTACATATATAAAAATAATATACATATACTTTTATTTACAATAAATTAAATGCTATCTTAAAATTATTATACCAAAACTAACTTTACCAGTTTAGCGTTGATATATGAATTATTTTAATACTTACACATTAGCAAGTGACTCGGCAACTTGCGTTTAATTACAATTAGGCATGGAAACATTAAATACGTGTTAAGAAAAAAGATCATGTAATAAGTAACTATAAAGATAATAAATAAAATTATAGTCTCGTGGAAATATAATAATATAAAAAGTTAAGTAAAAAGAGATAAAAAGTATATAATAAATTAATGTTGTTTAATTTTTAGTGTTATGTGGGCGGAATTGCATTTGAACGAATGCAATTGCATTTACTTAGACATTATTGCAACTCTAATTGAAATATTATGTCGATAATATTTATATATAAATAGAAAAAACGTCTAAATTTGCCAATTCAATGCAAAATTCTTGAATTACATTTTTATATTCTTATATGCACTACCTTCGACCTCCCTTTCTTGAAAGGTCAAATTAATTTAAAACAAATATATAATCTACGCTTGTAGAATTCAAATGGCTTCGGCGACGATTTAAAAAAAATAAATAACTAAGTGGATTCTCTCTTAGTTTGTCATTATACCTACCCACTTCGATTATTTACTACTTAATTTACACAAACGCAACGTAAACATTGCATACTTAGTACGAAATTTCGTAGTAGGTAGTACATATTAAGACAACTTTCAAATTATTTCAAATGTATTTTAAAGATTATTATTATATTTATGAGCAAATTTATTTTTAATGCTCCTGCGTTTTAGCCACAAAATTGCAATACAATATGTTGCAATGTCAGGAATAATTGACCATACGTTTGAATAATTTTTTTTAGATTACCTAATTTTGATAATATTGTAAAACTGGTTGCGTAAATTTGTTATAATTCGAATTAGCGTAAATAATCTATGGCAATTTTCTATACAATAGAATAGTTTTTATCATATTGTAGATAGTGGAAATAAAAATGCAATTAGATATGTAATTATATAACAACCTTTAAGCGTGCTATGTTTAAGTAAATATAAATATTTGGGTAAAATCAATGTTAATTAATCCATTAATATTTAGAAACTTTCAAAAATACCTAATTAAATTCACGCTATTAATTATATATTAAATATGGCAACAACGAAAACGAAAAAAAAAATACATTAAAACATATTTTAAACATCCTTGAAATTTTTGTATGGGTACGAGCAATCACCATTGTAATAAAGAATTAAATAAACGTAATTACGTTTTTACTTCCATATCAAATATCAACATATTTAAATTCGCTCAAAATAGAATACAAATGCAACCAATCAATCATTGCAAATCCAATGATAATATAATCTGTAAACGGTAATACAATCACATAAAAAGTAACAAAAACAGAAACTTGTTTTTGCAAACACAAAAAAATGGTTTTATCTGTACTATCAGCTTTTTTTCGTTATCGCAATTCCATTCTGACCTAATTCATAATAAAATGTATTTGCGCGCAATGTAAAATTTTCATTACGCGTAGATAAATTTATTCCAGCATGACAAGCAAATCAAAGTACATAATTAATTGCATTTACTTTAATTTCCTTGGCCCAATTTGAATAATTTATTTATTACGTAATTATAACACGCACGTTGAAAATCTATCTCATTGCAAAAAATAAAAAAATTTTCAAAGAAAACTGGTAAATTTTAATAAAGCAAGGTCGGCGAATAAATAAAAAAAAGGTTCAATTCGAGTTGTTTGTGTAAACATTTTTATTTTAATGTGATAAATAATAGTTCTAACTGGTTTTGGTCGTGTAAAAAATTCGCTTTGATTTTAAATTACATGTGTGGTGGAATAGATAAAAATCATTTTTTTAGCTATTTGTAATCCTTGCAGGAACCTCGAAACACATCACATCACCTTTGGGAGTTGTCAGTCCCCAGTGTACGATAACTTTTACCTGCAATGAACACACAAAGAAATTTTTCAAAACATTGATTAGCTGACGGCGGTGGCGTATAAATTAACTTACACGTGGATAGATTTGTAAAACGTTAATTGCATTTCTGTATACGTAATTTTTGCCGCCTTTCAGTGGACATGCGGCTTTGGTCGTGCCATCCTCCTCGAAAATATTTGGACAGGCATCCTCGCCGTCAGTCCCAATGAATGGGAAGGGAATTCCAGCAATCTCAGCTGACACTGTATTCTTGATTGATTTAATTTCCTCATCTACAATACATACAACATGCAAGCTAATTTATTCTGAATTATGCGCAAAAAACAATTCTAGTAAACTAACCAGCACGGAATTTCATTTCGATATCAATTTTGGTGCCCTTCTTTAGTTTGCAATAGGTTTTCTTGCATCCCTGTGAAATCTTAACCATTTCTTCGAGATTATCAAATTCCTTGCCTGGAAATATAAGTAGAGTGAGCAACTCGTATGTGTTTACGTGTTTTTGTTTCGTACAATTGCATAATGAAATTAAAATTGATGTAAAATTACGGTAGTGAGGTAAAAAAATTTATATAAATTAAGTAAAAGCGATTGTTGTTATATAATAGGTCAGAAACGGTTTTCTCTCAAAGTAAATAGCATGCAATATAAATGTACAGTTTTGTACGTGTGATAATACTCTTATTCTAGTTTTATTTAACAATTAATTCTTACCGTTATTGCATTGGTTATATAGTGCCGTCGTGTACGAAACACAAGCAACAAGTGCTAATAATAATATTGTTGTCTTCATTTTGGTTTTTAGCAAATACTGCGTTGATAATTCAAAAAGTCACCAACTAATCACACAATTTTATATTAAATTAACTCGACGGTTACTTGCAGGTTCGTGATTCTCGCTCGTCAACACTCTCTCTTTTAAGAATTTTGTTGCTCCCTACTATTCCGATTGTAATTAAAACACGTTCCTTTTTTATCCATATTTTTCCATCGGTAATTCGTGTTGTATTTGATGAGGAAGATCAAATAGCAAACATGGCCTATAGCCACACTAAAGTTTCATATCTACACAAGCATTTTATTTATTACTGGTATAAAATTGCGTACTGTACATTTATTAACAATGGCAAATTATCGCAATGTTGTTTATTGAAGTCGCCAATGATCCGTTTTATATTTTTTTGGCAACAATTTGTTAATTTATCCTTGACTGCCTAATATTTAAGACGTAGCTATGTTTTGCATCTTTGATTGCTATACTTAATTATAATTATAACACTCGCTTTCCATTTTCTAATCACTACCAATTAAGCAATCGAACAAATGTATGGTATGATAATAATTTCGCAAAAAAATGTGTTTGATGGAAACAACAATCAAAAATATCAGTTTTATCTTGAATAGTAAATGTGCGCGTATCAATTAATTAGACGGCAGTATCTTGAATTTGCCAACAGTATAATTAATGCGCGAGTTTTTTCATAATAATACAGTTGTAAACAATTGTGGCTATTACAAATAGATGTTTAATTATCTATAAATAAAATGCAGCTAATAAATATTTGAGGTAATTACACGCATTTTGCATTTAGATTTAATGAAATAAAACAAACTTCCTACATAAACAATGAAACAGAACGTCAGAAACTAAACAAATTGTTGAAACTAGACACGTTCTTAGTCAATGTCAAGGATAATGGCATATAAATCTCTTAAGGCAGAATTTCAAGGGAACTTTTTTATTGTAAATATTAAATGAAATAAAAAATAAATGCTTCATCATCTATAATTCTAATTTTGCACACCTAACAACATCTTCCACACTCTGTCTCTTTTTATTACAGCTTCCTTCTCGACGACGTCTCCTTCCAAAATGTTACCTAAAACATATAATTAAATATTTAAAATCCATGAAAATTGCCATCATCCTACCTGACTGCTACATGTACCTGACTTGACATCGTTGTAAACGTTGTAAACAACATCTCAACTTTCTTCGCAATTCTACGTACACTTATATTGTACTTCAATTTTATAGACTATTGTCTACTATTACTGTCTTCATTTAATTTGAAATTAATATCATCCACATCGAAATGAAATATGACCATTATTGCCTCCCATGCTAAAACCGTAAACAACATTTGTATATTAATGCACTAAATACACGTTTGCCATAATAATTACCACCAATCTGTTCAAAATTTTGCATACCTAACACATAAGCAATTTGATTTTTTTGCACATTCGAACGAAAACTAATCAAATACCAGTACGAATATGTTACTACAACCTTGAATGTATTTTTTATTAAATATTATATACGCAGAATTAATTTAAACAAAATGACATATCAAGTTTTTCTTAATTTATTTGTTACCAACGTTTGTCTATTTAAAATAGCCAGTTGCATAGGTACATACGTATTCATTTTCATCATTATAAAAATTAAATATATTTATATATAAATATTTATGTCGCTTGTGTACTTTTTCAAGTGCATATGTACAAACAGAGAATTGAGCCTTCATTTTAGTTTATTGCACTTGATTAATATTCCACACAACTGTTTGGTGGAATAGGAAGAATGTTTGCTTGTGTTGAACAACAAATTTAACCTAAATAATGCAATGCTGGTACATATTATCAAAGTCTTAAAAATGCGTTTTCGCTAAATATAATAGAACAATAAAGTTGTTGCAAGTCCACAATCCCAAGGATAAAAAGGAAATTTACATTAATTTCCCTCGCAATTAGAAAAGAATCTTATATTGCTTCCTACATGGAAGGTTGTAGGATTACTCTTGCATGGTTATGTATTCAATTATATCATATCATTGTAATAACAACGCATAAAATGTGACATAATTGATTAAATCGCCGGCTTGCTTAACTTCATTTTTTAATATTATAGTTGAATACTCTAAATTAAAAACAAACATAGGTATTAGCTAATGCTACCGCCTCAAGGAAATTAACACGCTCACAACATTTAGTGTGTTTTGCAAATTAAATTAGCTATATCTACTACCTAATTAAGTGTCTTTTTTATTATCTATTAAATTATCAATAAACAAGCCATCTAGATGAAAGTCATTTTTAAAATGGAAAAGTTTCATATTTTATTATTTATCGCTGTGTTAATTAAACATTTATTTAATTGAACAAAAATGTACAATTAATACTAGAAAGTAGTCGATTTTATATATACCTACATTATAAACAAATTGTATGTATGTACTTACATTGTAACATTGTAACGAGAAATTATAAAAGTTCAATCATAACATATTATTGATGGAAGATTGATTATACATATTTTATGTTATATTATATTGTAGTACCTACTATAGTATAGTTTGCACAAAGTTTTTATCTCATCGCTATTTTACACATTATGCCGCAGAATACTCACGCAAATTTGCACCCGAAGGTATAATGATTTTATCTTCGAAAACACTAACAAACAATATCACCTTCAACATTGTTTAAATCTGCTTGATAGGGCAATAACTCAAATTTGCAAATCGCTCTTATCTTTCCAATCATTGATTAGATAAAGTCATAATTAATTTCTAGAACGTTTTACGGTATACCTAATTAAGACGTTATTACAACAAAGAATTTCTTTTAATATAAAATTGCCGTAATTAACGAATTAATCTATTCATTATTAGGTATATTATTAATTAATTGACTACGCTACATTGGCTCATGTTTATACAAATTATGGAATTTCTATTGTAACCATTTGACATATTACAAGTAGTTTCGCTCGTTGAAATTATCTTCTACGCTACATTTATAAAATAATAATAGTATCATAGTGCAACAAATTAATACGTTTAATTAAGTTGTTGTTTGTTTGCCGTTGACACGATCTACAATACACTGTCTGTGTACAACTTGTATAATATACGAGTAGGTAATTGCAGATGATAATGCACCATTTAAAGATATTCGATGCATTTACGGCGCCTGTATGGTAAGCGATTTTATTCTATTTGTTTGTCAAAATAGATTAAAAATGATGAATTATAAGGATAATAATCAAAATTGCCATCATCTGCAACGATTCGAATAATAAAGGTGCCCGTATTATTCGAATTGTTAATTAATTAGCACAGAAAACTGATCAATCTGATCTAAAACAATGCATTTGTTATATAAAAAATAACAATTTGAATTCAAACAAAATAAATTTTATTCAAAATATATCATAAAAGGCAAAAAAAATCATGTACAGGTAATAAAATGACTTGATGTTGTTAAATAAATAAGTAATAAATAGATACAAGATGCTTTATCATCTAAAAACAAGTTTTAGTTTGAATGGGAACACATAATGGCGCAGTAAAGATTAGTTTCGTATTAAAAAATGGCAATATCTGAACAGGAGCGGAAAGTTTCCTGCGGGCCACAGCCTAAGCCACCAGTACCATCTTCGCATATACCCCAGTTGTTACCTAAAAAATGATCGAAAAACAAAACTTGGTATCTAATCTATCTTTTTTCATCCGCCATAATTACCCGCCTCGTAATGCCATCGAAGCACGCAATGTTCGCATGTGTAGTTGGCAGGCAATTGCACCTGAAGAAGAATTTCGCGATCGTCCCGACTGACTTTGAATCGATCATTCTCATCCGCTAGCTTGAGCGGCTGAAAGCATTCCTCGCCTGCTTCAACATCTTCGACATCCAATAGTTCACAGATACTAAATGAGATATGGCCTAAATGATTCGCCGTTAGAAGTGAGAAAGTTTCAATAACTTGACCCGATGTGTAATTTGCTACGATGTAACCACTTCCATAAATTCCTGTATTTTCATTCGGTTGTGGGTGAGGTAAACTAAATACATCACCGCATACTCCACAATTTCCAAGGTGATGACCCCATTGTACCTACAAAACGATAGACACCATTCAATTTGCAATAAATAAACGAAATTGCATTTTCAAATCGCAAAATTAAAAATTAATTCCATGATATAGCCAATAAATTTACTACTTGCATTTTGCATTTAATTAATTAATTTAATTGCTGACGACAAACATGTGTATATTATTAAAATTAGAATATTTTAATATCGATCAAAACATCATAAAACAATAAACACTGATAATTATTGAAATTAACGTCGCGTTTAATTAGCGATATGAACCCGTATGAATTAATATTGTACATAAATTAAAAATGTTTAAATCAATTTGCGTCCGTTTTCTTTTACATAAGTGCACATTTATTACATCATTTAAAATACTCTGATTTCCAATGCTGATTCACATTTTTTCTTTGATACTGATTCAAGCATAATTACTTGCCTTCTCCAACCCCAACACGAGCATATATCAAAAATTCTACTTTCGAGGATAAAGTTTTTATTTAAATTAAAAGTATTTTGTTGTCATCATTTGTTAAACCATGCAATATAAATATTAGAATAATAAAAAACGCTTGATTGGGTTACAAAAATATTTAATTGAATATAATTAGATGACGCGTTTCTAGATGTAATCACATGTCATCATCAAAGTTGTTTTAATTATTCTATTAATCAGATAATTGAAAAATGAAATATTGCTTCTTTAATGTTTTTTAACACCGTGCAAAATTGAAGAAGTGTAATGAAGTACCGTGTAGCTAGATATTTTGTATAATCAGTATTGCGCATCTCACATTTTTTTCTTGGAGAATGGTAATGAAATAAAGTATAATTGCTTGCCTCATCCAACGCTAACTTAAACACATATCAAAAATTCTACATTGAACAATGAAGTTTTAATTTAAATTTAAAGTATTTTGTTGCCATCACTTGGCAACACACAGTATGAATGTTAGAAACATAAACAACACCTTATTGTTTACAAATTATTTAATTAAATAGAATAAGCTGCCGCGTTTCGAGATATCATCGTCAAAATTTTTTTATTTATTCTATTAATGAGATTAATCAAAAAATAAAATGTTTTTTAACACCGTGCAAAATTGAAAACGTTTAAAAACTTACAGTGTTAAAAGTGTAACTAGATATTTTGTATAAACTTATTTGCTAAATTTTATCCTAAAACACAATTCCATCAATTAATTAATATAACTTTGTGCACATTTTATTTAATTTCCCAAAAAGCTAATCTAATTTTTGTTTAAGACAACTTTAATTTAATGTATTAAATCGCCACGGAAAAAAAACTTAACACTTAAAAGTTCTGTAACTTCCAAAGTATCTTATAAGAACTTTAGAATTCTTATAAGAGATTTAACATAAATTACTTGATAATTTATTATAAAATATTTTACACGAAATACTTACGTTAAAGCCGCCGCAGAAATTTTCGTTGTCGTTATAGTTTATTGGAAAACGATCATCAAATCGCCACAGCGAGCTTCTATTTGGCGGATCGAGGAGCATTCCATGCCCCAAAACTTGAGCGATAAATACGCTTAATGTGATTGTTACAATATTCAACATTTTTCTAATTTGGCTAATTGTTTTCATAGGCGATGTGAAACGCTTTTATACATCTTTAAAGTCGTTGATAAGATAACGTTTTAGCGCAATAGCGCGACTATTGTTTTCGCAAAACATCTCAAGTTTACTAGGAAACATCCAAAATATTAGATTCTTATCTAAGATAGTATGGGATTAAGGATTTCGCAGAACGTAATTCATCGTTAAAAAATTTTGTTTGGAAAAGTTAAAGCAACATTCTAATAATTAATTTGATCTAACTAGTGGAAAATTATAAGATCAATGTGCTTTAATTGAAATTAATTAAAACCTTCTTAATTATCTCTAAAAAATATGTAGGTATCTCAAAATTCATTTACGTAATACTTTGCGTTCTTCCTTCTTCTGATGGAAAATTTGCTTACGTATTAGATAATATTCATTCTTAATTACATTAACTACATACTTATTTTTTTAAAAGGATTTCAAAGTCTAAACTTTAAGGGGGAACATTCATAGAATAATTGGATAAAAGATTTAAATTAAATAAAGTCGAATAGGATGTATCACCTTAATGATATTTACACCTAATAACGCTTTAAACCAAAGACCAAAGGATAAGTTTTAGAATCTGCTCTTTGTAATTTATCATATAATAATGAAGCCAATTTAAGCAAATGAAATTCTCGTTATCTTATATTATCATGTCCAGGCGTAACGACATTTATTAAAAATGTTCAAACTCGAATGATTTAATAAATTCTAGAAAATTTGCCGCGCCGGCTCTTTGACTTTGTGCATTATTTATTACTTCTTTATGTTTATAACTTTTTCTTGTTGTTGTTTTGTAAATAACTTTCTTTATTATTATTTATTTATATCTTTGTCACAATAAGTCTTGATGATGATAACGAAGTAGGTCGAAATATATTGATTACACACTAAAAATTTGTGTACCTGTAATTAGTACAGATTTACATAGAAAAATTCAGTATACACACTTCTGATTAATTCATATAATAATAATGTAGCGCAAATGTGATTCTTGATATTGCTTATTTCAGAAAGAAAAAACATCACAAAAAAACTATATAGCATTTATTATACAAAATAATGTCCTTTAACGCAGATTAGTTTTTAATACATTTATTATATAATGGAGTGATATTAGGAGAATTTTTTATATTTCGAATTGCGCATTAAATATAAAATGATTTGGCGTAATAGTTGATGTTGTTTGAACAGATCCATTCTGTCTGCAAATTGGTGTGTTTTGTTCGTTTTGTTAATTAAAGGTTTGTTAATTTTGAGGTTCTTAAAATGAACTTTGAACTCTGGAAAAGTGAGCATTTTCGACACTCTCTTGCTTTTAATCAAGCTGCTAAAGCGTTGAAACTGCGCGATATTTGGATCGCTCTCAAACGCTATATTTAAATTAAAAAAAGCCATGACTAAGTAGAAAACCCAATAATACATTCTTTTCATAATGTTTATTAAATGCTTATACTAAAATAAGTATTTTTTTAATATACCAAACATATTTAACAATGATTTGACGGAATAACTTCTCTACTTTGCAATGCAAGCAACAATCTTTTGTACTATTTGAGTAACATAAGAACTTATTATTGTAGCGATATCATTTTACATAGAAGATGAAAATCCTACTTTTATATAACTCCAATACATCATAGAATTTCGCTTGGACAATGAAAAAATAAGTTTTAACAAATGCTGAAGGTTGTTAAATTACCCAAATACAAATTATTTCAATTCATTGTACAATATTAATAAATGAGTAATATTGTTTACAAAAAATGCATTCCATTCGATTCTATGAATCATTCATCAAATATCAATCAATATTATTAATTGGATTTTAGACGTTGTAAATTACTTCCAGATAATATTATTTTCATGCATGCAATTACGCAATCGGATACAAAACAATATAATGTAGATAAGTGGATTGAGTTGATGATCAAATACGTTAAAAATAAATTTAATCTTAAATTTGTAAGTGGATGAACATATTATTATGTTGTAGGTACCAGCTATGTACTCTTTTCTTCCAGGAAAGAAAACACAAAAAAATTAATAATCATAATCATTATTAGAAGCGTCACTCACTTTCGATAAGTATGTATTGAAGTGTGTATATTTTTACTTAACCTTCACTCAATAGGCATGATTAATTTGGATAATTTCCTAATTGGATTAAATTGATAGACTCTTGTGCGTACTTATTAATCATTATCTCTTATCAGGATGTTGTTGTATTAGTGGCGACATATACTTAAAAATAACAATAATTGAATGAGTGTGAATGAAAAGGAAACATGTGACAAAATTCAAATTTTAAATAAGTATGCTGCTGTCCTAAGAGTTAAAAAGTAATATCTCCTCTCAGGTGACTTTTGAGAAAACGTAGATTTAAGTTCAAGGTTTTAATAGAGACAATTGTCCATAGTGCAAAATGTGTAGGGGAGAGTTGCCATTATTGAACTGACGCATATTTTAACAACTATAAGACTCATTTTTGCAAAATTATTGGACAAATAATTAGCACTAAGTAATATAAACAATTTGAATAATTTTTTTTTTGTAATAGTAAGGATAGAACAAATTTTGTGTTTTGACAAATCGAAATCTAATTATGATTTTACATTGACTAGTTTTTGCTAAAAGGCTTCTACAGGCTAATATGTTGGAAAATGTAAAAGTGGTCCATTAACGGTTATACTCCCCTATATGATACATTGTTTTTGTAGTGATTTCACTGCTTTCTGACATTGTAAGGCAAGTGATAAACTCACAACAAACCTAATACACTAATTAACTAAAAACTATGAAAAACTAGAGATATTGTCTTTTAGCTAAGGAATGTAATATTAATATTAGTTTGATTATACTTTTCATATGTTCCATTTTCACAATTTTTAATTCATGAGCAATAAACAACGCAAAAAAATCTTGTTTTTATCTTAATATTCTTATAATTAAGAGACATTAAATATTGTATAATATTTTATAAAAGAAGTTACAAATGTACATAATACATTATTATAAGATATTTATTTTTGATTCTCAGAATTATTCCTTCACGTTTATTACTATAAATATCCGCTTAAGTGCTAGATTGAAATTCTTCGAAATGTACATTATGGAAAACTAGTAACTAGTCTTTACATCTGGGACATTTATTATAGAAAAATCTAGAGCTTACAAGAATACTAAAATGGTAAGTATGGAAGAACAAAGAAATCACTCGATCTTACAAATATGTTCGAGATAATACGTGCATTTACAATTAGATGTGGGACAAAACAATGGACGACAATCAGTCCATCAGAAACTAATATCAGGACCACTTTATGATAGTCTAATAATGAAAAAGTAGTGCAATTTTTACATCTAGTGTAAGACACATAATATTGAATGTTAGGGCATTATCACAGCAATAAACAATTTTATTTGTACATTTAGAACAAGCGTTTTCCACTCTTTTATATTTCAATATGTTGTACAGAGTGCTAGCAACCAAATTCATAACATTTTTAAAATGGTTAGGATGAACACGAGTGGTGCAACAGATTTTAATGCTGCAACAGTTACTCAAATGTGTTACTGTTCGAAGTGATTCTGGATGTATGGTCACTTTAATCTTATGGCATTATTACAGCAATAAATAAATATTTTTTGTACATCCACAACAAGCGTTTTCCACACTTTTATATTTCAATATGTTGTGCTGAGTGCTAGCTAGCAAGTACATTCATAAAGTTTTTAAAATGGTAAGGATGAACACGAGTGGTGCAACAGATTTTAAACTAAATCCATGAAATATTTAGCTCTTTAACTAATAACCGAACAAAAACTGTATGCGTTACTTTTACACTACATTAAAAAATATATTTACATTTTATACGATGTTTAATATAGGAATATTGCCGCAGTTTTACATGTATTTATATGGAAAATATTTGATTCCTCTCGTTAATACCCATCTTTTATAAAGAATAACATTTTTTCCTAGGACCTAACCTACCGTTTGGATGCTATTTACGATCAAAACTTGTCGTGAGGTGAATGTTGTACCAAAAAGGCTTAATAACTCGATTATTTGAAGAGCTACAATAAATTTTATATTTATCAGAAAGATTGGAAATTTAATAGCAATTAATTTATTAAATAGCAACTATAGTCGTATCTCTTCAAATAAGTGCGCTACAGGGGGAAGGCTGTCATCTTTACCATAAAAACGACCAAAACTTTTTTCCTATGGGAAATATAATAGTATAATGCTTGTTTGTTGAGTGTTTTTATTTTTTTTACCAATGTAAATGAATGAAAATGATTGCTGTTAGAGTTGTTTTCTATGTAAAATTAAATTTCCCATTGATTGACGTCGAAAAAACTGCAAAAACATAAAAAGAAGTGGGAGAAAATCGTGAAAAACATGAATTTTCACCATAAAATGGGCCATAACTCTTATCCTATGAGAAATTTCGAGCAACTGGCCACGCCAATCATTTTAGAATGACGAAATACCCCTTTATACAAAGTTTGAACAAAATCGATGATCCATCGATTTTCGCCAAAATCGTAAAGTTGCCGTTTTTTTGGTCGAAAATTTTTTTTTTGATTTTCGCTAAACTAAAAATTGCATATCGTAGTAGGGCCTCAAAAAAGTTCATACACAAATTTGCAGCCTGCTACGATGATTAGAAGTGGTCTAAAAAAATTCTTTTCTTCATCATTTTGCATTTTTCGCGCGAAAAAAAGTTTTGAATTTTTTTTCGATTTTCGCCAATCTAAAAATTGCATATCCTAGAATTGCCTAACAGAAATTTACACACAAATTTTCAGCTTGCTACGATGATTAGAAGTGGTATAAAAAATTATTTTCTTCATCGTTCTGCATATAGGTAAACCCATATACTATACGTATATGGCGATTATATGCATGCATATGCATACGCAACATTCATATACCTTCTCGTTCGAAAGTCTTAAAATCGTAAGGAGGATAAACATGAGTGGTCCAATTTTTACATAAACTGCGCGTTTATATAGTGCAAAACAAGATATAGTCGCAATATTTTAAATCGCATTCAATTACGTGTTTACAATGTACGTCTTCGTTAATAAATGTTTTATTATTGAAAGTAAAACTAATTTAGAATACATATATGTAAAGCACTTTACACTACATTAGTTTAATTATTCATAAGTCAAATTATTAATTTATATTTTCCTCATTTGTGTTATTCGAAAATAAATTATGCAACCTTACATTATTGCCCATTTATTAGTCAAGTAAACATTAACGGCAATTTATTATTATTCAAATAAAATCAATTAGCAACAAATTAAGTTTTGTAGCAATATTTAAATTTGAATTTCATGCAGATTAGCTTTTTGTCGCGAACGACTCTTAAATGCGAATAAAACACATTATTCATTAGAGTAGCAATTATTAGATAATAACATAAATAACGAAATTACGTAATTAATTTTAATGAGGTTGTTATTTTTTTGAAAAAAAAATCAAACATATTTAATTGAATAAAAATTTATTTTACATATTGTACAATACATACATTATTAAAATACATCAAAGAATAGTTCGTTCTTAACTGATTTTTACAAAACGAATACAATTCTGTGGTATTAACCCATTTGCGGCGCATATCTACGTTAGTAAAATAAAAGTTTTAATGCCATTTTACAATAAAGTAATGATGACCTGAATTTTTAATAATAGAAAACGCATTTTAAATTATTAGTTAGTGGAATTTAAATTACAATATTATCAAAGCCTAATTTCATTAAAAATAAATGGCATCTTAATCATGTGTGGCCTAAAAAACATCTCATTTTTATTCGAATTTCTTTTTAGTTATTTTTCTAGTGCGTTTTTTATTGCTATCGTTTCAGCTTTTTTTCTTTGGGAAACGTTTATGAATCTTTTATTGAAAACCCCAACCACCACACATAAATTTAAATTAATGTAAATAAATATTTCGTAGAAATTGGTGGTTGAATAAATCGTGGCCGCTTCTTGAATACAAAAATATTGTCAATATAATATTATTACTAGATGAGCCACTTATTTTATTTGTTATTCTTACATATCTCATATGTTATTTTTTAATAATAATTGTCATATAATTTTTAGTAATGCAATCATTTATGGTATTATTTCTTTTCGTTCCAGAAAATTTTACGCATGGTTTATTGAAAACCCCAACCATCACAAACAAATTTAAAAGAATGTTAATAATAAATTCCTGGCAAATTCTTAAGAATAGTGCCAATTATAATTATTTTTTTAAATAAAAAGAATATTTAGTTTTAGTTATTTAATAAGAAAAAAACATTTTGAGTCTTTATTTGCAATTATGTGGTTTGAGAAAGCAACATAACAACAACAAAGTTCAAATTCTATATAAATCTGTTTCAGATGGGGTTAAATAGGTTGTTATTTGGCGATTAGATGATTTTTTGCAGGAATATTCCTGAATGTGCTGAAAATATGGTGAAAGATTCTGCGGAGTAGTTGTATTTGTATTGATGTTATTACTATTATTACTATCCAAGCTTGTTTTAATGCCTTGAAGATTCTCTAAAATCTTCTCACACTCTTCTTGAAAATTGCGCTTAGTGGCATTTGGATGGTCAAATGAAGATGGTCTCGCTTTCTTTGTTGGATTCTCGGTTCTTTCTCTTAGTATGGCTTCATATGGATAAACTACTTTACCTAAATATTCCAGAGGGCCCGTTTTTCCATCCTTACGGTGATGATTGCATCCTCTACAGTGCTTCGCAACAATATCAACTTCCACAATACACTCGTCGAGAGTTGAGGAGCTGTTACTCGGTGTTCCGTCTAAATTATACAAAAAATTAAGCGAATCCTTCTTAATTATCGGAATGCGAGCTTTATCTTTCAATATTCCTTTGCTGACAATTACTTCGCTTGTACTATAGTTATCATACTCTTCATCTTCATCATCATCGCCGCTGTTTTGATTCAAACGTTTCGTAAGATTTCTTATGTACTCCTTGGTGGTTTGGAAGAATTTTACCATAGTTAATTTTAGATTTACTTAAATTTTGAGGAATCGAGGGCAAACTAAAATTTACATTACTGACATTTGCCCAAATAAATTATTGACAATAGTATGTCAATAAATTTTATTTCAATAAGTTGACGACGGTTTTCGTTCATTTAATAATTCTGTAACCTAGCTGTTTCATTATTATTATTATTAATATTTATTAGCATTTTACAAACAATTGACCTATGTTTAAAGTATGATGGGAAAATCCCGATTATTCTTACTATCTAACTGATGACGTCTATTCATTTCAAAACAAATATAATTCAAACGCAATTTATCGTTAAATTAACTAAAAATTTTATTCTCTCTTTATTATGATTTACGGATAGGCACATATATTATTTTTAATATTCTAAAATTGTTTTATTTTTCCGTGCGGTTACTTAATTTGCCCTAATTTACTGGGATTAATTAATAACATTGCATATTTCCTTTTCTATTAAGCGTTTCAAAGTGTATTTATTGTATTAAAATGCTTTGTCAAAGTCCTTCAGAGAAGTAGTGCAATATTACAGTATAGCTATTCAAACGCAGATGGAACATGTATTAACATTACAGAACACAAAGATATCGACAAACTATAAGTGATAAACTTTTACGGTTTATACCGTTTATACGTAACGCACGATTTCTCATAGATAATAAACATTTGATTCAATGTTTGCTGGTAAAAATCGGGCATTACTTCTTGCCTCAATTGCAACAACTTGCAATAACTTTAGCCTCAATGTCTAGTGTACTTTTCAAACCTTAATTCTATACTATTTTTGCGGCTAAAATAGGAGTCTGAATTTGCCGTAAAACTTTTCTTAGACTGCTTTCAGGACATGTATTGTGCTTTCATCTATATAGACATAATTCATATATCTAAGAAATGCTACACAACAAATTCAGATCGCTTTAAACGCCAAAATCATCTAAAAATGAGCGTTGAAATTGAAAAGTATGTTGGACATTGAGGCTAAATACGACTAGTTGCTACTGGCATTTAAGCGATGTTGTATTAAAAATTGTGACATACATGATATACATACAAACTTAAAAAATGATCTAGATGTCTCATATACAACGTATTTTATTTACATTCAAAGATCAAGGGTCCTTAATGAATCGATGAATGACTTGCTATATATTAATATATGTATATATTCTCAATCAATGCTATAACTCAATTAAAATTACGTAATGGCCGTACTAACCGTAGTTATTAAAATTAAAACAATAGTTGATGATGATGTTGACTGCGTCGATGGTTATACATCATCATCGTCATCGGAAACAAATCCATTAAAGAATGGCTCTTCCAATGTTGATATAGTTGAAGCAGCTTTTGAAAATACGTTTAGAGATTTATCCCCAACACAGAAAGATAAACATTTGGTAAGTATATTTATATTTAATCATTGAATCTTTAATTATTAAGATAAAATTATTTTACAGGCTTTGTTACATTATAATTTCCCCGACCCTAGAAAACTTGGTTGTTTGTTCGAGCGAATAGAGTATTTTAGAACTCAGAATCCGTATGTAGAAGATTACTTGATAAACATTTCTACGCTAGAAGATGTTTTTATTTCAGTAGCAACTGATAATTCAGAAGAACTTGAAAAATCATGTGAAGCATCTGAAAATTAATAATAAACGAGGAGTTTTATATTGTGAATTTAAATTTTGTATTGTATTTGTATGATTTGTATTTTCCCACATGATCGTCGTTGGTGGTGATTCTTGGAACTAAAATAGTTCAGCGAAAATCCGTGTGTGCTAATGGCACAAAATGTATATTGGCGCCAAATTTAAATCAAATCGATTTGAATTGAATTAAATCCAAAAGTATAATCACTATACTGACTTGGGTGATCATGAGATCATTATTTACACAATCTGAACAATATTAATAGACACTACACAACAATACTTATTAATTACTACTGGCAAACATACTTATTTGTTGCAACTTTTTTCCAAACATATTTACACGATGCCGTAACCTAGGCAGATCATCCCTCCAGATTTAGAAGAATGATAAAGGTGAATGGTAAATTTAAATAATGTTACAACGAGATAAAATCCATGACACATACTATAATATTAATAATGCCAACTTTATTTTATCGCAAAAGTAATAAACAAATAAGCTAACGAATATATTTAAATATTCATATCGCACAATAATTAAAACTTGTTTGTTTCATTACTCATGTTATTTTTTAAGAAAAAATTGCTTATCCTAATCGATCTTTTTGGAATCATTTCAAACTTCGTTCAAAAAATTATATTTTGAACTATATTTTAAAATAATTTATCTGTGAAGTATCATATATTGGGTAATTCAATAACATTTGTCTCCAATTTGTTTTATCGTTTCTTATAGACGTTTACAAAGAAACAGTAACAAAATTATTGAAATTTTACGAAGATCATAATTTGTTGCCTTGCCTAAAAATTTCACAATAACTTGTTGAAATTTGAGAGCTATTTCAAGATAATTAGTGCTTTTTTTGATTTTTTACTTTATTCAATAAATAAAATATTTTAAGTATAAGCATCCATTTGATAAAATATAATGAAACAAAGCGGTTTATGAAGGAATGTATCAAAATCTAACAGAACTTAATAGTAATATATAATACGCTCATATTGAATAAACAGCAACTGCTCTTTCTATCACAAATATATATCATTAACAACTACATGTAAAACAATTGACTAATAGTTAATTAAAAATGATGAAAATAATTGGGGCCACAGCATGAGTTCGTTCCTTCGACTTAAAACGTAGTTGTACTAGAGCTTCGATTGATCTTCTTGCTGTCGCGTAAATGACTCGGTGGGTTACCTTTCAGTTGCCGCAGATATCGGATTTCTAGATGTGCCACTTGGAGATCTTTGCACAGCTCCACTTTCGATTTCAATGAGGAAGGTAACGACATTCTCAAAATCTAAAACAAAGCAGTATAAATAATTTGTTGCTATATTGCAAGTGCTGATAAATCTTACTTCTATGGCTGTTGGTCGTTCACATGGATCATTATCGATCATTCGTTTGATTAATTCCATAAGTTGTCGTGGTAGTTTTTGTGGTAGCGGTGGGATCACACCGTTTCTAATGCTCTGCCATTTCTCACCATTTTTCGGCACCGGTTTCATACCGGCGGCTTCCAGCAACGTAATTCCAAAAGCAAATATATCCGCTTTGCACAAATTTGAATAATCATCGTTGAGTATTTCTCGGGATAGATAGCGACAATCGCCCTCCTCGACCTGCGGGTCCGACATGGATGTCACATGACCCAAATCGCCTAGCTTATACGTAACAGTTTCCTGCTCATCAGGCTCGTCAATATCCTCAAAACCGTCGTCGACATTTGATGCAAGCGTCATCGGCGCGACTTTGTGAACAAATATATTATCAGGTTTGATATCCATGTGAACCAAACCGAGGGAGTGCATATAACGTAACCCTTCAGCCACCTGTACGATTAAACGTCGCAACTCGTTGTAATTGAGATAACCGTTTTTTAATTTGTCTGCCAAGGAACCATTGTTGCAATACTCATTTTGGATAAACATATGATCATCCTCGGCCCAGGCTGAATAATATCTTACTACATTTGGATGGCTACCTAAAATATTAATATAAATAGTAATCAATTTCCCATGCTATGTAAATTGATAGTTACCTATTACTGCATGGGCGTATACTTCATTCAAAGCTGTTTTTTCCCAATATGTGCCAGTAGAAGGATGGTTCGATCGCTTAATCGCATAGAATACACCATCCAATCGATTAATGCATTTAGCTACAGTACCGAATTCTCCATGTCCAATAACTTCCAATTCCATAAACTCTCTAAAATAACGCGATGTAACGTTTTTCTGCAAATAGAATGTAAATTAGTTTCCAATACACCAGAATTCTAATTCAATTGTCTACCTCCAATGCACATCGCTTTGGCTGACTTCTAATTTCTAACTCCTCCATGTCTTTGTTGTTCGCTGGAGGCGGTAGCTCGATCGGTGAGCTCACGTCTCTGGTACGTTTTTTGGGGAAAAGTGAACCTGAACGTTACAAGAAATTATTGTAAATTGAATTTATCTACGGTTTTTCAACTTACATGTTGGCGAATATGGATTAATGTTTACACTTAATGTACTACCACTTGTTTCACCATTTTGCGATCGTCTAGGAAGAGTTCGTCTTGGTGCTGGAGTAGTACACGAATTTCTTAATATGGTATTTGGCGTTGCGCGTTCGTCAAACAATCGTAAAGCTCGCACCTTTTTATATGGCGGACTCAGACTATCATCATGTTTTTGTACACGTTGGATCTTTGGTGTTTTAGGAAAAGGACTCCTTTCGGGTGACTCTTCGTCGAAGTTTAATCTTCGCGATATATTTAGCACCGGCATTGAATCGATTGTACTAACATAAAGCTTATTACCGGTTCCACTTTTATCCATCTTACAGATATTTTAAAAACACAAATATTCTTCAATTTTCAATAAAACACAGGTATACACACGTGCTATAACACTTATTCTGTAACGGTTAATGGCGGATGTTTTTCAATTAGACCAATCAGATTGTACCATTTGATTCACATGAAGTTGCATACACTAGAGATCGTTGAAGTGGTTGAAGATGTTGAAGACTGTTGAAAACAGGCATAATGGCTAAGATTCATGCAGAATTCATGAACAAAATTAAAAATGGAAGCACAATAACCTTTAAATATATTTATAAAAAGAAGAAACAATGAAAATCAAGACGAAAAACAATGCATAAACACCGTTAAATTTTAATTTTTAAATGGGCTGGTGGCGTGGCTACTCATTTACAGATGTCGCTGCGAATCTTCTTCAGTTCTGTTAGAACCGGTTTGTAGCTTTACAAACTTTGCATGCTTTGCATGCTTTGCTAACATTGTAAATAGATGGGTATAGTGGGGCAGAGACTTTATCAAAGAGTAGACGTTACAAATCCCTACGGTATGTATTTTTATTTTATTTAATATTTCTACTTATAAATACATAAATATAATTCATTTATAGTAAGTATAAATGCATTTAATTTATCACTAACTAACTTAAGTTCCGTTAATATAAAACAAAGGAATGATTAGAAATTATATCATCTAGCCAATGTTTTGTTTTAGCTGACCAAATTTATAGACACGTTCAGAATCAACTTAGGAATTATGGAAACAAATTAACTAAATGATCAAAAACATCCACAGCTAATGGCGACGAATTGTCGCAGGACTGTAGAAATAATCAGGGCGAGAAAACAAGAGATGTTTTCCTTACCTTTGAGAAGAAAATTTCTTCAATTATCAATGTATTCTCGTTGCCAATTCGAAGATTGCAGTTGCATAGGTTGGCGAAGGCCAGAATCTAAGCCAAAATTTGTGAAGTTTACGACACCTTGCCGATGCACTCATGCTTTAGGTAATTATTTCCTAAGTAGATGCATACATGTAAATTTGTATTTAACGGATTTTTTTTAGATTTACACGTTATACAATTAAAGAAGAAATCTGAGAAAGAAATAGACGAATTGTTAAATATAGCAATGGATGCTTACAATATCTCCTATGAAATGAAGATAATTCATAATAACGAAGCTAAACTTTACTATAATTGGATGTACAAGGTACAAGAAGTTTTGTACTTTAACATTAAAATGCTCTTTATGAGATTTTTAGGCATTGCGAAGGTGTCTACTAACGCTAGAACCGTCTTTACTTAAATATGACGTACAGCTGTTCGAAAAACCATCCATACAAAAAGCGCTAAACAATTTATTGTCGTACAAATTTGCCAATCTACCACAGGAGGAAGCGAACTCCATGTACGAATTATCAAATATTCTGTTGCTATTTTGTTTCCATCACCAAGGACGCTCGGCGATTCGCACATTTACGAGCTGCAGTTTAAATTGTGGATAATGTTTTGTCACGTGCCGATGTTTTGCAATTCCTTTAAACAATATGACACCACTGATGTGTTCGGCAGGAGATTTCTCAAGTCAGTTTTTCCAAGCGTTCGACAACAGATTACCTATGAGTTTAAAGATTATCGAGATCGGATGCCGAAGCAAAGTAGCCGCTTGGCAAAGCATCTGCCTTTGTTTCTTGATAGTGTACAAGATGAGTTGAATGCAAGCACATCGCCAATTTGGGATATCAATTTCGAGCCTTTGCAATCTCCGCAAGCCGATGCAAATCAAAATAACGATTCATAAATTTACATTGAATCAACCACAAAACTCGTCGTGAGCATGCTAAGATAACGGACGATAGAATTTAAAGTAAGCAACATTTTGTAGATCGTCTGATTTCTGTTTGTTGACTTTGTATAGCTTTCAAATAACCAGCTTTGACACAAATTTAATAATATTTCAATATAAGTCCCTATATAAAATCAAGCGATTATCCATTTCGTAATTAATGTGTTATCTATGTTTACGATACTCTACAAACATGTCGAAATACTTGTGATTTGAACTAAATGTGTCACGTTTATTGAAATTAGATTTGGCGAAAGGGCGGCAAAGTCTGTATAAATTATGTGGGCACAGGCTTGAGAAGGAATCTTGCAAATGGAAATATTTGCATTGTACACGATTACATTGTTCTAATTTGACTACTTTCAATTCATGTTCTTTAATATGTTGTCAATATTATATAGTCGAAGTATTTACTTCTGCGACTAAACCATTACATGTTTTGGTTTCAATCAAGCGAGAAGATGGTAAAGTCTGTACATATTACGTGAGCACAGGCTTCTTCAACAGAGTTTAGGTTCTAGCAAAATTTCTATTGTCGTGGATCATCAAATTTGTAATTTCATGTCATGTTAGCATTATACCTTCGTCTTCCAAGGCGATGTCCAATTAATATGAATCTTATTGAGTTTTTTACTGGACTTCAAGTTAGATAGAGTCATAAAATATCATAATAATAGTATTAAATGTTGATGCTAGGTTAAACTGTTTTAGAAACCAACTTGTATCAGTGGCATTTTAGTGGTTTTACTATAAGTTGCATAGCAATAATAAGTAATTGAATTCTTTTGGATGCAGCAACAGGTCATACCCTGTGTGACACAAAAATACCATGTTTTTTGTTTCGGATTGGATAATATAAAAGATCAATTTTGCGAGATGAAGGCAGTTATTAAAATACTTGAATGATGTTATAATTGTAGATGTTTTTCCATAAACATAAATACATACTAAGGTAAAACACTAGTTAATATATTTTCTCTATATTGTATCAGTTTCGGTTAATAAAATACTTTTTGCATTTAGATCCGGGTCGTACGTCTGTGTGTTGCGATTGTCCCCGGATAATGTTCCTACATTTTGTGGCTAGGTATGCACTAAACTGAAGGCATAAATTCAATTATATTTATTAAATATAAATTAAATGTTTTTTACCGACTATCGATAGTCTGCGGAAAAAAGGAGTAAACTTGCCTAATTGACCATCTACGATCTAGATTATAACTCATAGTTGCAACCAATGTTACATTAATCACATATTTTAATGATCCAAGTTTGATTTTAAAATTAAAAGATGCAGGTATTGATATGATTAATAATCTTTGTCGAAATTATAACTACATCCAGGATTTACAAAATGATAAACGTAGTTTATTAAAATTGATTGAATACATTGAGTATTACATGAATCCTTAACTATAGAGAATTGTTTTTAATTTTTGTACATTAGAATCACAAGAAACTTATAAGGAAATTTATTATCTAACAGAATAGCCAAATCTTGAATTGTGAAAATGGACATATAATAACAAATTCATCCTTAATAATTTGGAATTACTACAATGGCCGACAACTTGTTATTACTATATAAAACTATAAAAAATAGTCTTATAAGCAACTTACAGAATTCCCTTTCGTGGTGCATTTTAAAAATTGTTTGATGTTATCGAAACCATGATTGAAGAAATGAGGTAAACATGAAGCTGGACAGTATTTGGAATACATGCATCTTCGACTGAATTCACCTCCACAATAAGCACATCCACCGCACCCTTAAAGGTAAACCAAATTAATATTACAGTTACAATTAAGCAAGTAAATTTAATCATTCTTACTTTCAATGTTGTAGTTGCCACACGAATACCAGGGATGATGATTGATTGGGAAGCAGTGTCTTGAACCAACCCCTATTCCTGGATAGGGATTAATAATAAAAGATGTAGTAGTGCCTCTAAATTGCATAGCGTCTATGTAATTAGCACATGATCGAATTGGTGCACCACGGTATATTATTAGTGGGCAATTATTGACTGGAATTCTCTGGTATATATAATATGGTTGCGGGATAACTACTGGAACTTTAACTGGAAATGGTTCGGGTACTGTTTTTGTAATATATCGGTCTACTGGATAAGGCATATATACTGGTTCTCTCACATATTGTGTAATGGGAATTCTTAAATATATTGGGAATGGTTTTGGATATGGATAAGGAACTATAACACGCTTTTCTATATAAACAGGGACTTTAAATAGTTTTGAAACAATAACAGGATATGGAACTGGGTATGGCTTGTTTATAACGACAGGTCTTGAATTATTTATATAGATTGGAATGTATTTAGGAACTTCGATATAACGCACTCTTCCAGGATGATGTACTGGAATATAGACAGGATATACGTATACTAAAGGTGATCTACAAATGGGTGAACATTGTTTTATGGATGTTTGATTGCATTGCAAATTGTAAGTTGCATTATAATTGCACTCTCTTGGAGGTACTACCATACAGCAGCTCGAATTTGATGTTTGAGTGTTGTTTGCCGAAGTATTTATTGAAATATTAGTGCCTTGATCTTGATGTCCATGTAGAACGATATTATTAACATTCGTGCTATTTACATATATTGGATTGTGTATGATGTTTGTATTGTTTATAGTATTCGTAATACCAATATCTACGTCCATGGTACTATTTAAAGAACATCCTCCTTTCTCGCAGCACTCCTTTGATTTTGCAGTACATGGTGTTGTTGTGTCCGGTGATCTAGGAGTAGTAGTAGTGGTAGTAATAGGACGTGGAAGTGGTCTAGGGCATTCGTGGCAACGTGAACGGCACGAAGGTCTCTCGCAACTCTCGCAGCATGTAATTTGTTTTCTGTAGCATGTATTCACACATTGATTCCAGCAGCCTGTTGTGCCACAATTTTGACAACAGTCATTCGAACAATCATTACATGTTTGCGAATCGCAGCAATTTCCAGAACCGCAAAAATTGCAACCATTATGTCTACACTCGTGGCGAAATCCGCCGTTAATAAGTCCTGAACAGTCTAGGCCCGAACATATTATATCGTTAGTCGTTGAATTTCTTATGACTATATCGTCATACTGTACGCCATTTATCAATACAGTTGATGAAAATAACAACACAGAAAGCAAAAGTTGCTTCATTTTTGCAACAACTAACTGATTTGCCAAAATTTGAATTCTTTTATAGACTTAGAAGGCATTGACATTAATAAATAGTTTGATAACCCTTGATTTATTCCAAATTTATTATTTATACAATTCCAAAATTATTTATACAATTGAATTTGATAACTTATATAATCTATTAGAAAAATGAATACGTAATTAATTTATCTATAAAAATGTTTAATTTAATTTTGACTACCGGATATTTTGATAATCTACTTTTGAAGGTTCATTATTAGTCAATATATAAAAATAATTAAAAAAGGTCACTTGTACTGGTAAGATATTTTTTTAGCAGGTCAATAATATTAATACATTATTTTATTGGCAATCAAGGTCATTTCAACAAATTTGTAGTTTTATATAATTAAAGATGTGATAATTAAGTAATCCGAATGGAAATTTTACATGGACATCTAATAGCCGAGTTGAAAATCAAAACTAAAAAAACTAATCCAATCAACTATAAAATGAGCAAATTTTTATAATCAATTATTGAATTGAATGCAAATGATAAAGGTTTATTGAACTACATATTATCCATTAATAATAATTCTTTATTGAAATTATTTTATCAAGTTAAACATTTTGTGAACATTCTACATTTACACGCCGTATACAATACGTAATATATATTTGTATGCATATAATATTTAGTATAAAGGAAACATCAGCGATGCGTTATTGGATTGAACTGTACCAATATTTATTTCTTCTTCATTTGTTCTCCCACCATTGGGGATGTTGCTCCATTTGGTGAAGTCATTGGCATAGTTGGCATCTTTGGCATATTATGCATACCTGGTTGTCCATACATATCTATATCGATAAAATATTTATTAGTTATCAGTTTTATAGCAAATAATAAATACTAACTCATTGATGGAAATGCAGAGCCTGTTTGCGGAAATTGACCAAAGTGTGGTTGCATCTGCATTTGCATGTTAGAAGGATCGGCGTATTGATATCCCATTGGCATTGGTGACATTTGATTAAATTGCATGGGCATGGGCATGGGCATCGACATCGGTTGGGGTGCTCCCGACATAGGCATCATTTGATGGTTTTGTTCCATATGCGTTACCGGCATGCCACCATCCATTACTGAAGGTGTACCGTAGCCCATTGGCATTGCATTCATTGCAGACATCGGCATTGGATTCATTGCAGACATTGGCATTGGATTCATTGCAGACATTGGCATTTGATTCATGGCAGACATTTGCATTAGATTCGCAGTCTCTGGACCAGTTGATGAATAAGGTTTGAACGGAATTATACCTCCATGGCCACATCCACCTCCGAAGCCACCACCGCACGGCGGGAAGCAAGTTGTTGGACAAGGATTACAGTCTAATAGAAAAAAATATTACATTTTTATTAGTAGTAGATATTTTAAATATACCTGGCTGGCATTGATTAATTGGGTAGTGGGTGTAGGCGAAAGATGTCGCAAAGTACACAATCAGTAATGCTATGGTCTTCATTGTTCTAGTTTGAGAAGGCACGACTCTCTTTTGCTGCCTTATAAATACCCAAAAACCGTTGGCATTTTTTTCGATAAATGAAAGGTTATCAAAACAAAAAGTTCTAAGTTTTGCTTTTATTACGAAATTACTGTAAAAATTATCATTTTTACATTTATACAAAATGTGCGTATGCAATTGATAAGAAATATTAGTAAAAAAATTAATGAATTACACATAATTAGAAATTAATTTTCTTTCTTGGAGTCATCTTCAAGATTTTCTTCATCTTGCGATGCTTCACGTTTACTTGAGAATGCTCCGTCATTATCAAATGGATAAGGACTATACTCTGGTTTATTGTTGCTTTGCTCTTGGGCGTTTAAGTCATTCTCCGAAATATTATTAATTCCATACGGTATAGGATTTGGTAGTTGTTGGATTTGATAGCCGCCTTCTAACGGGTTACCATAAGAAGCTATATTGTTTGGCATTACATTTCCCATGCCCATCATTCCATATTGTTGCGGCATCATTGGCATCATTCCACCCATCATTGGATAATTGTACTGCGGCTGATAATAAGGACCTTGTCTCATAAACGGACCAACATTAAATCCATCATCATAACACGTTTTAGGGCAGGTTTTCGGAGGAGATCCGCCTTGCACAAGATGAGTGTAGCATCCACCGCAATTAGGACTCGGAATGTTACATGAAACGTATGGCCAAGCCGAAGTATACGAACATTTTGGTTGAGGTTGTGGAATGTAAGCAATTTGTTCATGGCATTGAGGTCTGCCTTGTGCCATTTGATCACATACTTGATGCGGTTCAGCATGCATTATTGATGTTTTGCAAATATCTCCACAATATTGTTTACGGTAGTGGAAGCATTTCGAATATGGATAAGTTGATGTTTGCATGCATTGTCGCGGTCCAATAATTTTACAGCATTGTTGAGGCTGAGGGTATGGTTGAGGATATGGTTGAGGATATGGCATAGGTTGTGGCATTGGTTGTGGTTGAGGTTGTGGATTTGGTTGTATTGGTGGCGGCTGCGGCACAGGATAAGGAACAATTGGCTGCCCACCTGGTGGATGCTGCTCGATGTTAATATTAGCACCTGGCGTTTCTTGTGCTTCCAATGTGATGTTATTAACATTAGTATTGTTCACATAAATTGGCGTATCAATAACATTAGTGTTATTAATAATATTACGCAAATTTATAACTGTAGTTATGTTATGTTTAACATCATTTTTTATGTCATTTGTATTTTTGCTGTCTGTTTTAGAACTACCTCCGTCAGAGGTTGATGGAGTTTGTGAGTGAATCGTTTTCGTACATCTTGAGCGGCAATTTCTTCTGCAACTTGAGCTTCTGCATTGTGATTGACATGTTGAATAACAGCAGCTGCGCGTTTGGCAAGGCGGTGGTGAATTTTGGCAACAGGAATGGCACGTACTGGCACATTCATTGTAGCTGCAGTAGTTGCAATCACAATCGCTGCATTCGGCTGAGGATTCGCAATTACCATCTTCGCAAGAATTAACACAATCGATTGAACGTTTTGACCGTCTTCGCATGCAGGCCATATAGGCGTTGTATTCAGTAATTGAGCTGCATTCTTCGGTTGTTTCGATTTGACATTGGGCTTTAGAAGGTGTATCCGAAAGCACTGAGTGCGTTATTAGCAAAATAATGCCAACTTTGATCTAAACATAACGAAAACTTAGAATATATATACACGCAAAAGTTTTCACTTTAGTACTCACCGATAACATTGTTGAGAAATTAATGATCACTTATAATCTGTTGAAAGAAAATAAGTACCAATTCAATTTATAACTTTCCGGTACCATAATAGTTATCACTATCCCACCTATTCTGAGATAAGAGTTTTGAAAAAAATAGTTCTTTTACACAAACTTTAATTCATATTTACTTGACCTAAATTTAGGGGAAAAATGCAACATAAATATTGGGCCATATTTTTGATGATTACGAAATTCTTTCAAGATATCGATTGATTTCTTAACTGATTTCCATAATAATAAGATGACAAGGTATTTCACGCAATCGAGGCCACAAAAATAGTTCATTTATAAGTATTTTTTATCGCAATCTAATTTGCATATGTGGTATGGTTAAGATGAACGTGCGCCAATTAAAAAATAATCGAAAATTGGTGGCGTTATTCATAAATTGTTGGAGCAATAGAAGATTCTCACGTTATCTCTAGGGTCAATGCACATTGTGAAAATATTTTATATCAATTTACTTTGCACTAAAAATGCAATGTACAAACTCTGATAAAATTTTAATGAAATGAGTTTTCAAGTTAGATAATAATGTAACGTAATAATAAAGGTAGATGATTTAACTAATATAGAATTTGAGTAATAACAAAACAGACATATTATAATGATTTAGTTTCAAAAATATTCAATTAGTATCTGTTTATGATGTAGTCAAATTATACAATCAAACAAGAATGATTTTTTGGATGCAAAATTCATCTACTGCAATTTGTAAAGTTTTTCTATAGGTTGTTACATTAGTTCATTATTTTTCTTTTCAGTCAAGCATCATGAGACTTCTTCAGATTCATCATACTTTCTACTTATGATTTTTCTCTTTTATACTGCTTCTTTCTCATTTTAAGTAATTTATTATATTCTGTTTTATAAAATAATATACCTTGTTTAGGTATATTGTAAATGCTTAGTGCGAATGAGTGTAATAACTTGATAGGCTTTTTTGCAACATTTGATTTACATAACTATTTCCAACTAAAAATAGTGTGCTGTGGAACACATCTTCTAATTTACATTTAATCTTATTTGACAATATGATTTTTAATATAATATATAAATAATTTGGAATACGACGCGTTTTTCCAACAAAACCCATTCGTCTTGTGGGGTTGACTGTATATAAAATTAGTGAGAATGCGTGTAATAACGTTACTTTATGTTTTGGAATCTCTAATGCGAAAAAACAAAACATTTATCAGTTGCTATGCTCGCTTTTATTATAAAATTGCAATTTTTTTGAACACAATATTCATATTTCATATACCAATAGGATTGAAACTGCATACTAAAACGTTGCATTTTTTATTCTGATTTACATAGATAATTATTAATGAGAAAATTGATACATACATATTGTGTATGACTATATATAATATAATATATAATCTTTACTTTCTATGTTTCAGAATCTCTAATGCGAAAAAGCAAAACCTTTATCAGTTGACATGCTTTTATTATAAAATTTCATTTACACAACATTCCTAACTAAAAATTATACCAAAATATAAAGCAGTATTTCGAATTGATCACAATGTTTTTGTGCTGTGGAACACATCATTTAAATTTGCATCTGTTCTTATTTGAAAACATAATTCAAAATATGAATTAACATTTTGTCAAGGAGTTGACTTACGTAGAAACAAATTTTTTGACACTTTATAATTAATATAAACGAAAATAGCGTAAATGAATACATTATATTGCTATTTATAGCTGCATAAAATAACATCGATTTATATTTGTTTAATGACTTTATTGTGTGATAAGAAATGTTACATCTCCTTCCATAAAATATTTTATAGTATAAAAATATATGCTTTTATAAAATCGGTCATTACAATTTACAATTTGAAGAATAATTGGCAAAAACGTCTTCCCAAAACGTCATTCTTTCGGGTTCTGGCTTGGTTTGAACGGACAATTCGTCATTAATCTCGAGGTATTCCAGATGTTCAAGGGATGTCTTGGGCCAGTGCACGTTAATTAAATCATCCATTTCATCCGGATTTGGATTTCCAGTTCTTGCAAAGTTTGTCCAAAATTTGATAAATCGCCGAACTGATCTATCTTCAACGCTGTTTTGCACAATATTGGGAGTCAATAGACATTTAAACATATAACTGACATCGTCTCCATGGCAAACACCTAAAACGGAAATGAAATTGTTTTCATAGCTAACTAGGACGATTGATTGATGTTATAGCCACCTTTTTCTTTAATATCACCCAACATTTTATACATATTTAAAGTCGATTCCACCGAGATTTTATAAAAGTATATTGGCATTACAGATGTATCCAAGTGCATTTTAACGGAACGATAAATTTCTCGAAAGAAGAAATTGTCGCTTTGCAGCTAAAATAGTGCATGAATTAAATAATGTAAATTTATTTATATATTAACTTACATTGTAATAAGTGCTTCGGTTTGCGGAAGACGGCTCCTCATTACCATAATAGAAATTTTTAATCTTATCTGCTAATTGTAACGACTTTGGCGTTCCGCGAGGAATTTGTAATGTAAATGGAATCGCGTTCTCAAAATCAGTTATTAATAGGCTCACATTTCGTCTCTTTTCCATAATCGCATATAACATTCCTTCATGTGATGTAAATCCTATAATTAACGGCACGTTGTTATAATTTCCAGATTTGATAATGTTGATTGGATAATCCGGCAAAAATGTAGCGTCTTGATTGGTACATTTTTCGACGACAGGTCCATGCGGCCGAACGTCGCATGCATGAACAGGCTAAAATGTTGTTGTACTAATAATAATATAAGGGTAACGTGTATAATTAATTATAACAAACATCTAAACAGCCTTCTTGCGCTTTCAATAAGTTCTCTGTGCTAGCTTGCATTAAAACGTTTAATGCCTCCTCTTCGCTTGTGGTTTCTTTGCCGAGATGTTTGGCTAGCTCTAGTACCATTTTACTGCCACATGCCCACACATTTAAAGCACTGCCGCTTTGAATGATCGCTCGATGGAATAAATTCTTCGCCATGGGTGATAGAATAAGATAATGGACGGACGCTCCACCTGCGCTTTCTCCAAAAATTGTAACATTATTAGGATCGCCACAGAATTGTTTAATATTGGCTTGCACCCATTTTAACGCCATCACCATATCTTTCAGACCTGCATTGCCGGGAATTCCTAAGTTTGGATTGTCACTACTCAAAAAACCTTCAACAATCAAATGTGTTATGTTATAAAATATTATAGGTACGTATTAACTATATACCAAATACGCCTAAACGATAATTAATTGTTACTAAGACAATATCTTCACACATAAAAAATTCTGGTCCATAAACTTCCGTTTTACTCGAGCCCGACGTGTAACCACCTCCGTGAATCCAAAACATAACAGGCTTAAGTGTTCCATTACTTGAGGGTAAATTAGGCGTATAAACATTTAATGTTAAGCAGTCCTCTGATCCTACGATATTGCCAAACACTAAATGCCTTGAAAAGGATTCATCCCCTTCAATCGTTGCATCGCGTATACCTTCCCATGGTTCTGGAGGCTGCGGCGCCTTCAAATTACACACATAAGTAATTTTAATTAATCGAATTAAAAACGATGACTTGTTGCTTAGCAACTCAAGTACAGCAGCTAATTATTCAATTAATAATGCAAGAATAACATATTTTATTAATACGTAGGGCCTAGATAGATTAAATATTTTCGTTGGGATTAGTTTGTTGTATGATAGGATGTGTTTGCTAGACGAAACTAGGTCAATAGGTTAGAGCTACATTAGATAATAGGCATTGTAAGTAATCCAAACATACTTATCAATAAAAAATACCTTAAATCGAAGTTCACCAAGAGGTGGTTTTGCGTATGGAATCGAATGGAATGTATAATATTTATTACCATTTTGATTTCTGTCAATTTTTCCTCGTAAGCGACCTTGTTTAATTTCAACTAACGGTTCACTCATAACTAAAAATACGTTGCGTTCAGTTTGACTTTCAATCATGCACTAAAATTGCGAGTGATTCTACATTTTCATTTAATAGGAGCAAATAAGTCATATCACAACTTCTATTATGCAAAAAACAATTGAATTTAATGATTATTTTTTAATCGCTCACAAGTATTGCAATGTTTTTAAACACCATATTCATATTTCACATACCAATAGGATTGAAACTGCATACTTAAAAGTTGCATTTTTTATTGTGATTTACATAGATAATTATTAATGAGAAAATTGATACATACGTATTATAAAATTGAGTTTATTTACTTTTATTATCTATTCTAGAATGTTTGTAAAGCAAATACCTATAAGAGTCATATTTAAACTGTTAAATTTGTGCAATTACACGTATGTATGTAATGTACATAACCATTTTACGTGCTGTTATATTGATGTGTGTTGCATAACATACAGACAGCGTAGCGCGTTAAATATTTTCGTGATTATATATGTCTTTTAAAAATTCCAACAGCGGTTTGTTGGGATCCTTTTTAATGTCATATTGCTTGGATATATTCGCATAATAGAAATTGCCAGACGATACAGGCGGCCATAGATTATCACCAGGTGTTGGATTGCCAAACTTTGCAAAATTAATCCATAGTTTTAATAAATTTTGCTGTACAATGTCTTCGTCACTTCCTGCATGAACGCAAGGTGTATTTGGCGTCGTAAATAAATATCCCAACTCATCCATATGTGAAGCACCTTGAAATGAACGTTTAATCAAATATTTTTTCTAATAGAATATATGAATTGTAACCTTTGTATTTTGACGTAACAGGATGTAGACGCTTAAAAAAGTTTAATTTCGTATCGCCAGAAAATGTGTAAACATAGACAGGCGTCGTTGATGTTTTAACATGTTTAGCAACAACCTTCGGTAAATGGTTGATACCCCAAAGTGCCAATCCCATCATCAAATTTTTTCTAACCTCGCGACTTGCAGATTCATCAAAATTTCCACCATAAAATTCCTTAATGATTTTCATTTTTATTTCAGCTTTGCTTTGATTAATATCGGCATCATAAGGTACCAACATATCAAGATCATTAATTACGAATGAATCACCAGTGTATAATCTGCTTATAACCTCCATTATAATAGATTCGTTATTATTATAGCCTAACATGAAAGGTACTTTTGTATATTTTCCCAAATCAATTAAATTTTCTATACTATCATCCAAAAATGCTGGTTCATCACACTGCTTTTCAACGATAGGTCCATATTGCGCTTTAACGTGAATTGGAACCCCCTAAATGCAATTAATTTTTAATCATTTGACAAATACAAAGTACAAGGATTATCGCTTCATGAATTAACAACTTACTAAGCCCCCCTTCCATTGTGTACTCATTATTTTTTCACACGGCATCGATTGTAGCTCTTTTAAAATCCGCTCTTTATTATTATCATTAATTCCCAATTGTTTCGCAATCATTTCAGCTGTGCCTTCCGTGCCTGAATTCCAAGTATGCAAAGCAGTCCCTGATTGTGCTATTACTCTATGAAATAAGTCTACGCAAATTATTGCAATTTGAACACGTTGCATATATATTTTTTATATTTACTTCGAGACATTGGCGATAACATGTGCATGTGTACGCTCGCTCCACCAACACTTTCACCGAAAATTGTAACACAATTTTTATCGCCTCCAAACTGTTCAATGTTCTTTTGTACCCATTTCAGCGCCATTACTTGGTCTTTCAAATGTGCATTTCCCGTAATACCATGCGTCGAATTAATAAAACTCAAAGAACCTTAAATTGCATTTATAATTCAACATTTTATTGGTCAATTAATTTTAATGAAATTTTACCAAACCATCCCAAGCGATAATTAATTGTTACTAAAACAATGTTTTGTGTCATTAAAACTTCTGGACCATACACTTCATAACTTCCAGAGCCTTCCATGTACGCTCCCCCATGGATATATACCATCACAGGCAATTTACTTTTTGAATTATTATTCTAGAAATGTATCAAATTGAACAGATGTATAGTTTTTATTTGCTTACGCTTACTTTCGGCGCATAAACATTTAAATATAGGCAATCTTCCTGGCCAACAATTTCTTTATATTTATATTGCAAGCATAATGGAGCCACGCGGGTTGCATCTAAAATACCATCCCAACTTTTATGCGAGAGAGGTGCCTTATAAAATTTTATTAGTTTAGTGCATGGAGTAATTACAAAGGCAAAAAAAGTGTTATTATACTTTAAATCTTAACGGTCCTAATGGAGGTTCGGCATACGGAATTGACTGAAATGCTGCGAATATTTCACCTTTAACGTCCTTCAATTCATTGCCTTTAATTAAACCATTTTCAATTTTAATAATCACATTTTCACAATTATTTACTAAATATAACAATGTTACAAATAGTAGTTTATTAGATCGATTAATTAAATACATTATTAGAACGATATTAATTGACCGGTTGTTACTGTTTGTATGTGGTCAATTATATCCTAATTATAACGCCGATAATTTTATTTATTTTATTTCGTTTTTTTGATGATTATGTAAATTCAAATTATTTAGTGGGAATGTACTGAAGCTCATTTTTCTGCTATTGTGCGATAGATGGCACGATAATATAATAAAATTGAATCCAAATTGTTATTGTTATAGCATTATGGTAAACGTTGTTGTCCATCATTATTTAGATTAGAAAACCTAATTTGTAACGAATTAAAACTTAATAACTGCTTAACCTCACGTGAGTATTAAAGGGGGAAATAATTTGTTTTCTTAAAATGAAATGTGAAAGTTTGTAAATTGAGTTGTAACTATGATTATCCAGCAATATATTCCTTATCTAAATGCTATTATTATAAATGCCATTATACATTTTATGGCACTTGTACACGAGATGAAAATTTTCATATTTACATTAAAATCCATAGTTATAGTAGCACTTCATGTGCATACTAATTTAGAACTGAAATCGAAATGCGTTTCATTTCATATACATAGAGACACATAGAGGTAGTCGAGGTATATATGATGTTTATGTTATGTAGGTATGCTAGATACAATTTCACATGATAAATTTGCTTATTGTAAAAAGCGTTACATGCGGCCTGAATCGAAATAATAAAGTGCATATTTTTTAGACATGGCAAGGCGAAAAAAGTCCTAGTCAGTGGGTTATATTAAAAAGCAGGTGAAGACCTTAATCCAGAGTTAATAAAGAATAAAGCCGGTCCTATTGTGAGCTAAATGGTAATATATGGAGCACATCGATGAGAAATAGAAGAGGAAAAACGTTGAACAAAAAGATCACGTTGGGTGATCAAGATTGGTCACGGAATTAGATCCAACTCGCTACCTTTTGTAAGTGATCCAAACACCTGCCCCTTTTTATGAATATCATTACTTTATTACTGCACCATGTCCACAGCAGCATTTTATAAAATATCTACCATCAGATACTAATTGTGAATGTGGATGACTTAATTTGACCTCAATTTACATTTTAATTCCATATCGTTGTTTCATTATTTCATCACTTCGCCAGACTTAATCAAATTAACATATCAACATTCTCATCTTTCTATGGTGTGTGTGTATGTGTGTATTTTTTATTCCATTCATTTATTCTCACAAATTACACACTTCTTTTTTTATATATACGCCACTCATTACACTCATAATTTATTATGCTCATTGTAGCCATTATTTTTTACACTCTTAAGCATTTTTTATCGGCAATTATAAATTTTAAGATGCGTTAATTACGAATTACATTTTCAACGCTGCTAATACGTCTTTAGAAATCGCATGTTTTTTATAACAAATATTCGCTCGAATTTGTTTGTGTATTCAAAGCACGTCGTTAACTACAGCTGCGAATCTTTTCTTATAGTTTTCTTTCTTTTTGTGTAAAAAAGCTTTATCCATACAAAGAAGCTTTCTTTATTATGTTTATTGAATATTTTCATATATGTAAGTTAAAGCATAATTTGTGGTTCTGAAGTATATGCTGCTGCGTTATTATAAATAATTTTTTTTTTGTAGAAAATTTCTCAACGGTATCGTAAAAATAAGTTGTAACTTTGTTGACCTAAATATAAGCCGTTGTTTTTGGATGAGCTTTAACCAACAAATAAAATTGCAAATATTGTTATTGTCTAAGTATTCGCATACTTTTAAGCAACTATGTAATAACGTACAACATTTTGTACACTTAGTTCCCAGTTTGAGCATTATCTCTTTTAATGGTTGCTCTACTTACCTATAGAGCTTTACTTGTACTTACAAGTAAATACAAGCATTGTCCCAAAATGCACATTTGTTTTAAACCAGAAACTTTCAGTAACTAACCAGGAAAATTGATTTTTTTATGGAAACCAACTAAAAAACTTTTACCTGGCTCATTTATAATAATAAACATTTGCCGTTTTTATTTTTTTGAGCCTTCTATTTTGAAAGTGGCTTAAGTCGATTTATTCTTTTGCTATACTGATCTTCATAATCTGAGCTAAAGCAAATAACTTCACTACAATAGATCATAATATTATATACAAAGTTGTAAAGAGTTTTGTACTTACGTTAAGCATTACAATAACTATTAAACTAAATTAGCTTAATTATTAATTTTGAAAGTGAATTTGTGGCAAAACATATCACATATCTAACAAAAGGAATTAAAAATATGACTCTTGGATGTAGTTATAATAGGGAAGAGCAACGCTCGGTCTCATTTGGTCTGTGTATTTTTTTATCTAGTCCTAGCTTATAAATTAATCCATGCATTACGTATTTACTAGAATAGAGTGCAACTCGCAAATTTTCGAGATCAATTTTAGAAAAAAAACAATACATAACGTTAAGAGGATTACGAACATTATTTTAATATAATCAAACTTGTTTTAAATACATATACAACATTAATTTTTTTTGAAAAATCTTAATCTTAATTCTTTTATTATCAATTACACGGAATTTGAATAATTCGTTTATATGCCTACAGAAAATACTTCAGGTACACATTTTTGCGCGCATATGAAGCGAGTGCGACATTTTAAAGAGGTAGTTTAGGAAAAAAGTAACGGGAAATATTCGGGAAAATTAAAGAAACAAATTGTTTAAAAAATGTCTTATTTTACTGATTCTGTAGATAATCAAATATTTTATAAAAATTTTGAACTATAATGCTTCAATTTCATGTACATATATATCAATATAAATTTAATTATTTTGTATTTACTAGCAGTGGAGTATTTTCACACTGTAACTTTAAACCGAATTGGGAAAGATTCTTAATATGTGTAATACTAATATTGGTAATTTAATTTAGCACAAGTTTTTAATCAACCTTCCGAGCGTTTTTTTAATATACTGATAGTTAATGTAATAAGGAAATAATTTTCATTTTAAGAATGTGTCAAAGGAGTCTAAACGATATTTTACACAGTTATTTTCCTGAGCAACTTTTTAACTTTTTTACTAAAGTTTAGGTTTACGAAACTAACTTAGAGAAAATCAGTGATTGTAAAGACAATATTAACAAAAACATGCCGTAATAGTGCCGAAACTTAAAAATGATTACCATCTGCAAAAACAACCAAAACATTTAAAAGTATAAATAAATATCATATGTTCATCATCATCAACGATTTATATATTAATTAAAGTTTGTATAGGCACTTTTTCAAAAAGGTGTTATTTAAACAAAGCCAACCATTTTTATCATTAACTTTTGATTAAAATATATTTAAACCCTTTCATATCGCAATTCATTTTAGAATCCATACAACTAGTATTGAATAAATTTTATTTTCAAATCTATACAAATAACTGACGGAAGGTACATTCATGTGGAATTGTTATTTTAAACTTTTGTAAATAATTTACATTATCTATATTATAATATTAAAGAATTCGATAGAAAAATGAATTTAATTATAATTAATTAAAATATTATTTTAGGATGAATAATCATATTAATTCAATTTAAATTTAATTAAACGATAATACCATTTTTATTGTTTATTCTTATTGAATATGAAATTATTTATTATTATTGTATGCGCCATGAAATATGTATAATTAAATATTCCAGTAAAATTAGCTATATAATGGTTAAAAGCAGCAGAAAAAATCTAAATCTAAATGCATGTATTTTATCATAAAGCTACTTGAATATTTTATATAACTTGATGTAAAGTTTGAAACGTATGCATAATTTTCTGTAAAAATAATGAAATTATAAACTTACGTGCTGGTAAGTGATGTGATTAAATGATGGCGTATTTATGTATGTATAGGAAAGTCATTTTTATATGGAAGTGTATTTTGCATAAATGCTCCGTTTGATAATATTAATTAAAATCCGTTTTGAAGGGTGTTAAATACTTCATTGACGATGATAAGTCTGCCATTTACTCAAGTATTTATTTTAGTATTCCACCTGCTAAATATTCGTCGTTTAATTTTCAATGAAAGATTTACGAGCAGTCGAAATGTCCTCCATCAAACATGCAAATATCTAACGTTTATTTAGCGATAATTCATCATCACGTCTTTACAATTAACAAGATTAATAAAATCAATGAGTTTCATTTAGAATTTCGACGGTACGGGTCGTAAAATTTCATTTAAAAACCATAAATCGCTGATTAGAAAATCTCGTAGGTATTTCTAAGTTTGTAATTGGATAAATAATTTTTATGCTTTCATTAATTTTTCATCTTAAAGTTTATAGAATCGCAACCGCATTCTTTGTCCCAAAATGCCCATTTGTTTTAAATAGAAAACTTTTGCAAAGTTGCGAAGAAAATTGAATTTTTTTAATGTGAAATTGTGTGTCTATTGTGATTTAGCCGCAATAGAAATATGAACGATAAGCATATAAATAAAAAGTGAACGGTTATTTATTCAAAGTCACGGTGTATTAAATAACTTTTTAGCGTTATAACGTACGATGTATCTATTTACACGAAATTTGTTATGCTTATTCGTAAAGTGCAAAATTATTGCAGTTGTATAAATAAATTGCAAATTTATTCAAAATGCATGATATGCAAAACTGATAAATTACATGCAATGTGAAAAAATGACGTGTAAAATATTTTTGGCAACAACTTGGAAAAAAACAGCGAGTAGACTGCATGAGCGCACAGCAATATGCAACAAATTTTTCTTTTATGATAATGACATGCGAGGAGGAGGCGGCGGCGAAGCACCGAATTGTATATTTACGCAGCGATTTTGATTATAAATACACTTTAAAGACCGTTTATAGCCGTCAAGTGTAATCTGAAAGTTTCGGGTGAGCGAAGTGTGCGCAGGCAGGCAGCATCTAGTTTTAAGTTAAAAATCGTTTAGTCAAATCGTTTTCATGCGCGAACTTTATAAATGATAAAGCAAGATATTTTGACTAACTCATTAGACTAATTTTCCTCGCAATTTAAATTTTCATAATATTGTAGTACACAAAATAAGCTCCGATTTTTTGAGTTGATGCGTTTATTTTTAAGCTGTTGAAATAAATACGTGATATTTATGTTTAATTATAACGAAATTACGTGGTTTATGAGCTGCTTGTTGTGCTAATTTACTCCACCAAAAACCAGGCTTTAATTAATTGTAATAAAAAAGTAATACTAATGACTTTTTGGCAATTACAACAAACTTCTTCATTCTGTTTTTTTACTATCTCATTTGACATAATAAATTGTCTCGTAAAAAAGCTAACTAAAAATAGTACATTTAATTACCACACCGAAAAAAGCTTTATGTCTCAATTTCTAATAACACAAAAAAAAGAAATATTAAAACAATAGAACAAAGTTAGTTTTTTTGGGAGCATGTGCACAGAAATACATTCTTTTTTATTTCAAGTGTAATTCTTGTTAATGGCACAGTTAAAGGATTCCCTCTTTTATGTCGTGGTTTGTAATAAATGCTATGATTGTTGTTGAATTATGTTGGTTATAAACACTTTAGTGACCGCTGAACAAACCACTTGCTCTTAAGATGCTGCTACTCTTGACCACTACATCTGCTTCTGATTTATCGACTTTGCTTTTCATTCTTCCTACTTATTTTACCTTATAAATTTATCAAGTACACATTCCAAGTGTCTTGTGTAAACATAGTTGTGAAAAGTTATACTTTTCACACCTGCCACGCATCTTTTTCCTCGCCCGACTAATAAATAGTTTTAGGGGTTTTTGTAGGTAAAATTCGCTTTGTGTTTAAACCGCAAGTTAAATATTAAATAAATATTGAGTTTAAAATTGCTGTGGGATGGAAAAGGGAGAAGTTATTATAAGATTTATTTTTCAACTTTTGAAAAGTTTACGTTGTAATCCAGTCAAAAAATCAAAAATTGTTTTCAAGTTGTCTTGATTTTTCGAATAAAATATTTATATCGCTTGCGAGTAATATATTATTAACAATTTGCTCAAGTTTTAACACATTTTTTCTCTGTGTGTGAGTGTGACTTATTTGTCTTTATTCTCTTATTGTATCAACTTGTTAGGTTGAAGCGATATTTTTTCAAAATTATCCTTATGGGAAATATGCTTATCGATATTATATCTTTGTTGCGAGTTTTGGGATGCTATATTATCTATATATAAAGATATTGATGCTTCATTTATTTTTCCACTATATATGTAAATGATCTAAAATAGAAATTATAAACAAAATTGATTGTAAATATTAGCAATTTACTTAAAAATTACAAATATATTTAGGTAGCATATATAAAATATATCTTTAATAATAAGCACAAAATATTTAACAAAGAAATAATAGTCGGAACGTTTTTATTTAGGATGATTCGTGTTACTTACAATTGAATACAGTGATAATTGATAATGATTACACTAAAAAATTATTAAAATTGATTGTATTAGCAATTTACTTAAAAATTACAAATATATATTTAAGTATATATAAAATACATATATCGTTAGGTTCTAATAGAAAGATAATAATAAGCACAAAATATTTAACAATGAAATAATAGTCGGAACGTTTTTATTCAGGATGATTCATATTGCGTACTACTTAACATAGTGATAATGATGTTTGATTTTTGTTAATGATTACACTCAAAAATAATTAAAATTGATTGTGGTAGCAATTTACTTAAAAATTACAAATATATATTTAGGTATATATAAAATATATCTTAAGGTTGTAATAGAAAAACAATAATAAGCACAACATATTTAACAACGAAATAATAGTCGGAACGTTTTTATTCAGGATGATTCGTGTTGCTTACAGTGATAATGATGTTTGATTTTTGTTAATGATCACACTAAAAACAACAGTTTTTTTAAAATACGTACGAAGGCAATTTTTATTTTAATAAAATAGCAAAGGATTGCGTGGTTTACTATATATTTTGCTTAGTTTTTAAAATAATTATAGTATTTTTGGGTGTTTTGAAAGTCATGGAGTTGAATTATAGTGAAAATTGTCTTACATTACAAGTAATCATGCTCGTTATGCGGGGTTTAAGCCTATGAGTTTTCGTGGAATGAGTGAATTTCATAACACAACGTTTAAATGTCATGCAATATGTAAATCTAAATTTATTAGTTTTATTTCTGATTAACATAATTAATAAACATAAATTGTAATAAAAACTTATTAATATCTAACGGTTTTCACATTAAACGGCGATTTCAAAAATTTTACCAGTTTCTAATAATTTTAAACATTAAACTTAAAGTTTATTGCTTAATTAAATGTTTTAACTGATGCGGCTGTTAGGTATAGACGGGCAATTTGGTAAATATTCAATATGCAAATATAATTTGTCTAGTTGCACTTACCTTTTAATAATTTCAGCTGCTATCTAGCTATTTATGTAGCCCTGGAAGTATAAGTATACGTAGTATTAATAAATTTTCGAAAATTACCAACACTTAGAAAAATATATCTTAACATTCCTCATTAATGTTTCATTATAACCCGCATCAAAACACCGCAAGTTGTTTTCATAGGATTAATTACCTAAAAAAAGCATATCCCGCTTCCTAAGAAAAATTTACAGCAAGTGCGTGTGTGATGTTTAGAAAGCTATACATAAAAGAGGGAAAGTTGTAAATTTGAAGGGACCGGAGCGCATAGGGAGTGATGATGGTGTATACACAGCCATACTAAAACTAAAGCTGATGGGGTAATTCTATAAGGGTGTAAACTGTGTGCAAAGCACATGCATACGCTTCCATGAAACACAAAGAGCTCTCAAACAAAATAAATGTGAAGCGTGGAGATGTACACGTTAATAACAGATTTAGATAAAATATAAAAAAGTGGGCATTAAAATGTGCAAATTAACGTTAACAAGCTGATTTTATATACACACACACATACATACACGTAGTACTATACACATATACCTACAAAAAATTAAATTGCATAAAAAGAATAATAAAGGCGAGTTGATTATAAGATTGTTTTTATATCAGAAAATGAAGAGGAGTTGAATCAAAATTATTGTGTACAAAAGCTGATTGCTGACTTCGTGATTGTTTTGTTACATCCACCGGAAGTTAATTATTTTTTATACAATTTTTTATATCGTCGTCGGTTCGAATTACCTTTCTTTTTTGCCGTTTAATTTAAACATTGTTCAAAACAAATACTCATTATGCGATTATAACTCCTATAATTAAACGATAAAAAATCCAAGAAGCAATTTTCATGTGCTCTAAAGCTGAAAAAATGAACATGAGCGAACGCAGCCAGTAAGAATGGGCGCATCATGGCCTTTTGTTATTTGACCAAGATAAATGTTTACTTAAAAGTTTAACTTTTAAATCTGACATTTTTATGTTAGTTCAATATTTGACTTGCGGCTAGTGTACACTAAAAATATTTTTGCAAATGCTCAGATTCTAATATTCGTATTTATTCCAGCCACACCTGCCTTCACACGCAGGAGAAAAAGTTTTGAAAATTATATGTATAGGTAATCACTTCCTAATTTCCATAGCTTGTTTGGCAATAAACGCAGCCTATCATTTCATAAGTTTATAAATAAACAAGCTTGTTAAAAAATATATAATGTCAATATTTTTTATCTCCCTTTCAGTTCCGTCGGCGAATGAATTTTCTGCTTCACATTGTTGCTACCTTTTTGCTTCGTATTTCATAATATATACGTGATGTGTGGCATAATAGAGCCTTAACTAATATTTTCAAACAAGCAAGCAAATATTGAATATGTTTGAATGAAAATAATTAGCACAAAAGAATGTTATAAATCTAAACTCCACAATGACTTGCTGAAAACAATTTGTTACATGTATGTATATTAATAATTTGGCTAAAAAGCTGATGTTAGCGTTGTGTGTACATTCACAGGTATATACATAGGTAGATTGATAAAATTATTTACAAGTTTAACAACAAAATAATGTAACAATGTTCATTGTATTAAGGGATTTCATTTGTTTAGATTTAGACTAACACAGCCAAAGTTAATATTCAATATTATAATTTCACATTGTTGCGCCAATTTATAACAAATTTACTTTAATAATGTTGCGGCTTCGGATAATATACCTACCTAAATGATTTTTATGAACGTGTTTAAATTGACAATTAATGATAATTCAAATTTAACCAATGAAATCGATATGCTGCAAAGTGTAAATTGATGTGTTATAGTTTATATAGTTGATCTGCGCAATAAATCATTCATATAGGTTACTAATAATGTTATGATTAAAAATGATAGAAATAATAGTCATAGTAACAATATGATTCATTAGCTGACTGAAGGTCAGGGCTATATGTAAAGTAATAAATTCATTGAGGTGTGCTTGTTTTATTGCTACTTTGCAAATGCTTTTTCTTTAACTTTCGGGAACCTATTTCTGTACTACTTATTTTCCACAATTTTTGAAAAATATTTTTTTTAATGTATGTAAATAAGTTGCGCTCATTTTGTGCCATTAATTTTGACCATGTTGTGCCGCAATTGCAAATTGATAGTGTCTTTAAACGCCACAAAATGTTTGGATGTTTATTCATTACATTGAATTCAATTAATGTAATTATTTAAATGAATTTGATCATATTGCTGCACATAAATGATTACCTAAATCTATAGCGTAAAACATGAAAAATGCTATTCTGAATTTTACTCTCAAATTAAATTATTTGTTCTACGAAATAGTTTTTCGCATACAATTTAATACAAAATAGGATTATTTATTTATTCCATGGAGTAATATTTAAAGAAAGATCAAAGTTAAAGCTTCTTTATATTACTTAATTGAAACTATATTGTATTGTAAAAATATTATTCTTCTCTTCAGTTATTAAAATATAAAGAACCAAGTTCATAAATAAATGTGACTGACTTTTAATATAAAATTGTAGAGAAGAGTTTGTTATTGCCTACTTTATAAAATTTAATGAAAATGCAATAGCATTATTGCTGAATAAAATTGTTGCGCGAATAGCTACTATATTGTTTTAGTAAGATTGTTTATAATATTGTCTTTAGTTAATCTGTAGAAGTTTTAGGCATTTTAATTTTATTTTAATTTAAAATCATAAAGCGGTAACTACTTTCGTTGGTGCAAAACAATTTGATATACGAAATATCAGAAGCACAATTAATAGATGGAATATCTTGAAGCTCAATATGAAAATAAACAAACTTTTTTGATATTCTTGCAAAGCAATCTATATGTGTAGGCATATCAAAGGCTGTTCGGAACAAAAGTGTACAATTCTGTCAAATTTGTGAAATAATTTATAAAATATCAATAGGACATTTTTATTAAGACTTGATACACTTTATCTTTGTATTGTTTTTAACAAATTTTAAGTATAAAGAATTTTCAGGTGTTTTAAGCGTCACTTATTGGTTTTTAGATTGAATTAAAATTCTTTCGTCTGACGAAACTAAGGCGAATTATTCTCTTTATACAGAGTTTAATTGTATAAAAATATTATTTTATTAATAACAATAATATTTCAAAATTGTAGGACAAAACAGGGAAGCACATAATCTCACATCATAAAGCAAACACAATTCCCTAGGAAAATGTTAAATTTCCAAAAATTGTGGCAAATTGATTTCAAGTCGATCACCGAAATAGAACTGTCCAAAAATATATAAAATAGCACAAAATCAATGGATTGTAGTCTAAAATGATATAAAACGTATAAAAGGTACGCAATTCAATAACATCATAACATTTTTAAAAACTAATTTCGAGGGCTGACTTGACATAGCCGGAAGCCTGGACTTTTTTTAAAGCTAGTGTTGATGGGTAACATAAATCGAACAATAAATAATATAACTAACTAACATAGGAAGTGTGTACATATATATTTTTTTCATAGAGCGTGAACGCAATGAATTATAACTTATAAAATTTTATGATGAACTTGTTGAAAATAAGAGTAGGTACCTATGCAATTATTCCAATGCTATATTGTAAAAATCAATGCGTTGTTTGTTTATCAAACTGTGTCTACAATAACAATCTATTTTCCTTGTTGATGTAGATTATTGCAATTAATTTTAAATTGCTTAATAGACATATTTATGAGTAAATTGACAAGCAAAACAAATAGCCAAAATGATTAAATTGTAAATAAATTTATAAATTAAGATATTAATGCATGATATAGCTTAATTTTTATAATTAACATATTAACTAATATTTGTATACTCATTTGATTAATATTTTAATAATAGCTTACTATAATTCGTTGATAAACATCTGCTAAATATAGAGCAACCTTAATTACAAATTTACAAATAATTACAGAAGCTATTCATTTTCCAATTTCGTTTAATTATAATACCGATGCCGTAACATCTGAGTTAAGCTTTGATTAGCATTATTACCTTAAAGTATGAATGTATGTATACTTATGTATATTATGGATACATATAGTACATATCTACATGTATATTTCAATCTTGATGCCAACATTTCCCGAAAAAAAAGGCAATAAAATATTTCCACCATCAAGCATAACATAATAATAGACAACGAAACAAGAAAAATTTTCCGACATGAAATACATATTAACATAAAAAGGCAATATGTTAGAGGTGTTGATACACTTCTGACGTTTCCTCCTCTTCTTTATTTTTAATACAATCGCCCTCAAAGATCTTCAATTGAAATTTTCGAAATGTTGCGCAGACACATCCTGTCTGTTTTCTTTTCGCCTCTTTTTGTAGTTGTAAGGATAAGCAAGAAAATTTAATTGGTGGAATAACATAATGGTGGGTACCGGAAGTGTGTGGCCGAGCAATTCAAGCGAAAAATTTCTTATTTATTGCCCGACATATGCGCGCAAAAAACAAACAAAACGTTGAATTTTAATTGCGTATGTATTGGTTGTGTGTGTGTGTGTGTGTAGAATTTTTTCTAATTATAATTAATGATAGATGAATCGAAAGGGCATTAAAAATGTGTTGGCGTCTAATTTGTATTGTTGTGGTGGTATACATGGAGAAATCGAATGTGAATTTTCAATTATTTTAGGGATTCGAAAAGGGGTGACACGGTACAATAAACATCAACCATCTGCAATATACCTGATCATTAATAGGCCAATAGAATGGTATAGAGCCCATTAATGATCTGAATGTTGTAATAATGCTCATTTGCAGTGCAAGCACAAACAGCCATTTTAGAAGTTCGTATTTCCGGTGAATTGAAACAACTCGAGCGATCAAAATTGATACTATGCGCGATGCTCAAAAAAGTTAAAGATCTCATCCCTATATAAGTAGAAAATTAATAAATTGCGCTCTGATACTTTTATAAAGGCTCGATGGGGGGAAAATCAAAGCAGATTTGTTTTACTCTGATTCGGATTTGAGATTTTAATGCGTTCAAATTTAGCTTGCGCGAAATAGATTTTTTTTCGTTTATTTATTATGGCACAGACGTGCCTCTATAAAAACACCTATAAAAATTCGTTTAAAATGGGTATCGACTTTTAATTGGAAAAAATGAAATAACATTTTTACTGAAAGTTTTATTGTTTACGTTTCTATTGGTCTAAACTCTATTATTTTTTTGTTTCTGTTAGATTCGAAATAATAATAAGTTTGCTAAAATAATGATGAAAAGCTTTAAAATTACAACAACGCTAGTTATAAAGAGATTATCTATAGGTTGTCTATTTTTCTTAAATTTCATTGTCGTGAAAAACTTATTATTATATTATTTAGCAAAATCGAAACAACGAAATGCTTTTACATGTGATATAACAAAATAATTAATGTGTAAAAAGATAACACACACAACCTAACATTTTGATTCAACTCTGATTCAGTTTGTTAGTACACTCGTATACGTATTTATAACTTTTGCGTTTGTTAATTTATTGTAGAAAATGAAATTGGCCGTGGGCTGAAATCAGTTAATTTAACATGCACATTTAACGATTTTTTGGGGTGGGAGCTGATATTCCATATTGTGTTGTATGAAGTTAAAATATTGTCCAACCCAAAAACGCCTCTTATCTTTTCTTTCACATTAATAATATGATTTGATTCCGCCATTGTGATTACGAATAATATATTTACGGTCATAAACCCATTTTATCATTAAAACTACTGGATTTGCTAGTGCAAAAAATCGCACGGAAAAAATTTATGTCAACGGTCATTAATTTTTTATGTGTGCCGTAAATTATTAATTTAACGATTTACAATTAAAAGATGATTGGATATAGTGGCAAACAATTTTCCACTTTGTCAATAAGTTTTTATACTATTTTTAGCAAATATGCAAATATGTTGTTATTATTAAAATAATTACAATTTATAAATACTTGTTTTCAAAATTGCAAGTGGTTATGCAATAAAATGTGAACAAGTTTAATAAAATTGCGTTAAAAATAAATAAAATCACTAATAATTTACATACCAATTAAGCGTGTATTTTTATTCAATTATAATATAATCGATTTCAATATATTTATCCATATATTCTTTTATAAACAATACGATGATATATTTTGAAAAAATATTTGTGCTTTAAAATTTCATTTTCATGTTTGAATAATCTGCCTCTTTGATTTCCTTAAATCGTTAAGAAGCATAATTACATGAACTTATAACATGAAAAGACAACAATTTTAACATGTTATGTAGTGTCAGATTAAAACTTGTACCTATGAGTTTATGTATGATTGTGGTTTATAATATCAACATTTTCAAGTCAAATAAGAGCTTCTAGTCGCAAATGTTTCCTTTACGTGTTAAGGGGTTTAATAAGATTGCGTTAAAAATAAATAAAATCGGTAATAATTTGCTGTACAGATCAATTAAGCTTGCATTTTTTATTTAAATTTATTTACTATGCTATACTTTTATATATAATATAGTATGTTTGGTAAAAAAAATATTTGAGATGCATTTTGTTATATGTACGCAATAATTTCATTTTCATGTTTGAATCTGTTTCTATGGCTTTTTATATGATTGGATATATTTTCTAACATCGTTAGGAAGTATAATCACATAACAAGAACTTATAACCGTAAACGTCTACCTCACATGTTAAAAAGACAACGATCTTAAGATGTCATATCCGCCAAAATATAAATTTGCGCTTATGGGGACCTCTGTAATTAAGGTTTTTGACTTCCTAACTTTTTCAAATAACATACGTCCTTCTAGTCGCAGACTTCCACTTAACATGCTAAAGAGTTTAATACAATTACTTTAAAAATAAATAAAATTGGTAATCATTTATTATGCATACCAATTAAGCGTGTATTTTTATTCAATTCTACTCGATTCAAATTTATTTGACAATGCATTATTTTATAAATGATCTATTTTTTGTGGAAAAATAGTTGAGTGCTGTTTCTCGGTACACAAAAATTTCATTTTGTTCTGTGAATCTGCTTCCATGAATTTTTAGATGATTATATTTCCTAATATGGTTAACCACAAAGGTCTATGTTGCATGTTAAAAGGACAATGCTCGTAAGATGTCACATACAGCGCCAAATAAATAAATAAATTTGTTCTTATAGGATCTTATGTGATTATGGTTTCTAACAGCTTAAATTATCCAAATTAAATTACGTCTACCTTACGTGTTAAGCGAGTTAATAAAATTGCGTTACAATATATAAAATCGGTAATAACTTACATTCAAAATAAGCTTCCACTTCTTTTTATTGTAATCGATAGGAACTTATTTGCCATTGCATTCCTTTATAATCAATACAATATTTTTTGTAAAAAAATAGTGTGAGATGCACAAAAATTTTCATTTTTATGCTTGTCTGATATTTCTATCGATTTTCATTTGATTTTTATATGATTGCGGCTCCTAATATTGTTAGCAAGCATTATTGCATTAGAACTTTAGCCGCAAAGGTTTACTACATTTGTTAAAAAACAACGATCTTAAGATGTTACATACAGCGTCAAATATAATCTTGCACATCTATGTATTTCTAACATCATAACATGTCAAATCAAATATTTAGTGAATTTATAATCGCAAGCGCCTAGCTTATATGCTAAATAAAATGCGTGAAAAATAAATAAAATCGACAATAATTCACATACCAATTAAACATCTATTTTTATTTAATTGTAATTGATTCGAATTTATTTACCTACCATTGCTTTTTTATAAACAATACGATATTTTTGTGAAAATATTTTTGTAACATTCACATTCATATTTATTTAGATTAATGTGACTCATAATTTATCAATTTATTAAAATTTCAGACATTGCCAGAATTTTAAACATTAATTTTCATTAGCGTTATAGCTTTCTGCCGTAGTAATATAAACGATATCTGATAGATTGTTAACAGACATGCTATAAGCAACTCAATTACAATTCGGATTTTCAATGGAGTTTTCTGCGTGGAAACATTAGGTTAGCTAAACTAAATTATTAACAACGATATCTTTTTGGTTTGGCTCCGCGTTGATAAATCTGATTTTGATTGTGCGATTAAATTAATTGCAATCGTTTAATTTATTGATGAAATTAAAAGCTTGATTGCAAAGATAAATTTTCGCTAAAACATAAATATCAATTCGATGCATTTTTATTTGCAGAAAGTGGCTTTAATCACCCGTTTCACACAAAAATGATATTTGCATGTTTTTATTACACAACATTTGATGTAAAATAGGTATATTACTAAAACAATATTTTTGGCTAATTGGTTTCATATTTCAAATCCATAAATAATTTTATTTTATTAAGCTGTGTGTTTGTTACAATATTTATATACCAAATATTATCTATCAATTAGGCGCGCGATGTTGCATTTATGTTTTATTATTTATCAAAAAAGCTAATTTTTTAAATTTTATGACATCATTTTTAACATAATAATAAAAATATAATTAATGAAGACACTCCAGCTTACATAAAAAATCTTTGGTAAAAAAAACTTGATCACGTCGAGTTAATCGAGCTAATCAATCTCGTTCTTGAGGTATAAGCCAATTTAATTTAAATAATGAATTATTTTAAAGCTAAAGCCGCTGTCGGTTCGTCTTTTTTGTGTATATGTATACGCTCACACTGCCTTACATTACATGTAATTATTCTTCATTTCCTTGAAAACATTTTTTCTGTGTGTGTTCATGTTTGCTTTGAAAGAAAGAATATAAATGTTGACAAGTCTATCGTGTGCCGACAACCATGTCCCATAGTGAGAACCAAATGTGGTATTAATCACCTTAATGACGAATCCCAAAGCATATTCTTTTAATCTTCATTAAATAATAAATAACATCATTGTAATTTTTTTGTTTTTCGGTAAAATAGTCGGCAATTAATACAAATTATATTGGTAATTAAATTAGATTAGCGCGCGCTGTATTTTTTTTGCGAATTTAGACTTGTGGGCAAATTCTCCACCGCAGCAGATAAAGTTGGCGTTTAAAAAATGTTTCGCAAAAATTAAATGGACATTACACTACATGTAAGGATTTCAGAATTGCGTGCTTAATTTAAATAAAAAAGGCAGCAACATCGCCAACAACAACGAGTGAAAGATTTCAGGCAGGCAGAATGCACACATCCTCTCTCTAATCATTTTTTTCCCGTTTCTTATACACGAATGAGTATTTAATTATAAAAGCCGCTGTAATGAAGTAATTTCGGTGCCTTCACGAACAGTGATGGCAGCTGATACGCGTCAGAAATTGAGACATCAACTCTACAACTGTCTAGATATAATTATCTTAATAATCTGTAATTAAAACTATCTTGTTTTAAAATCAACGAATTTCCCATATAGCCTTTAGCTTTTGCTCAAACACAACACATAAAAAGAGAGGAATGAACACCCTCTAGTCCATTATATGCACGAACCACTATCATCATTTTAATTCACATGAAACGAATTTTTTTTGGTTGGTTAAAGCTAAGCAGCTCTTTTACAAATTAGAGAAGAACTTACAAATCATACTCGTTGATTAGGTACTCAATTAGTCTTATTTAGTTACCATCTTCCACATATTTTTTCAACATCATCTTATTAATACGTGCGTATATGTGTTAGTTAATTGATTTCCTCATATAATGCAGCAGCAGCAGCAGCAGCTACATTCTTAATTTAGGCATCTGGATCGTGTTAATTACATTAGGCAATGGTTTCAACATTAATTACCTGCCCAGGTTATGAATACTGTTAATTATACAATATTCACATTTTTTTTATATCTCGACATATTCACCATACATATACGTGCAGCATGGATCATTGTGAATTAATATTTTTTAATTTAAAAATTGCAACATGATTTAATCGCGTTAAAATTTTAAATACAGTTATTACCTTTACAATTAAAATATCTGCCGAGTAATAATATGGGAGTGCATGCAGGTGTTATCTCGCTTTAAGTATCGCCAATAACCAGAAGCTGAAGAAGTGAAATCTCGAAGACTGCCCATGGCTAAAATTTATCAAATCTCAATATTCATTACTAAATGTTTAAAATATGCAAATTAACCAATTCGCACATGGTTGATTCTTTTAATTACAATTAAACTTCGCAAGACGAGTTGACGCGTTTCAGATACATTTCGGTGTTACGAGTGTTTTCGCTTTACGGATAATATCTTTTCATTAATGTAAATTGAAATTATCTGTGCGGCAACATAAAAAAACGTATCTATTTGGTACAAAATTACAAGATAAAAATTTATTTTGATTTCATTTTTAGATATTTGGTAAATGTTTCAATTTTTTGCAACGTTTTGTTACAAAATATCATGGAAGCAACAATCAAGTTTTGTTATTTAAAAGTATGTGTAAGTATGTGCGTTATTTAGAGGAAATCTGTGTTTAAATCGTTGCATCCCATTGAAGCCTATAGTCATCTTCGATATATCTACTTACAGTATTCTTTAGCACTTTGAGAAAAAATATTCCGTACTTGCCAACCTAGGTATTTCTATTTTGTTCTCCTGACTTGTGTCACTTGATTTGAAGCGGGCAAACCATTCTTTCAATTTCTTTCGTTAATTTTGTTCGAATGCTAAAAAACTGTTGCGATTACAACGTGGATGCATAAATTTCTATCTTTTCTTGAAGTGGTAGAACATTATACAATATAGACTATTCAATCGAAAATAGTGCAAGTCCATTATAGGGAATATTTTATATTTAGAACGTTGATTACCTTTAGTTATATTTATTATTTATATTTTAGTATTTAGTTGTGCACTCTTTGTGTCATATATGGCAGCATTTTGAAGTATTAATCTATTTTTATTTATAGTAAAAATTGATCAAAACAGAGCCATTTCTAATATGTATAATTATATTATTTTACACAAGTACATTAAAGACATTAACCGGACACTACGTTCAAAATAAATGGCCAATGTTACAATATTTTATGTTAAATAATTTCAGTCTACAGTACTAATTTTAAAACAGTTTTTGTTGCTGAAAAGTTTTTTTTCGATTTAATACTCTTATACATACCATCAAAAAAATCTGTCATAAAAACATTATTCGTTTTACGAATTATTGTAAACTCTTTGTCTGATTAAAGTGTCTTAATTGTACCACGTTTGATGCTACTCACAATAAAGTGATAACATTTACGTGAAGTTGCAATTTTGTATTTTAATTGCGCTACGAACGCATCACGTCAAGTCGCATAAGAAATAATTAAAAAGTATCCAATTCTAATTAATTTTAATTATAAAATGGCGTTTTTATATATAAATGGAACTATAAAAAGTATTTTTTTATATGCGGGAAACATAAAAAATGCACATTTAATAATATTATAAAATATTAACGTTTTTTATGCAATCATTCAGCCTCATTAAGAATTAATTAGTAAATGCATTAATTTAAAATAACGCATTTAGTTAGCCTCACTTTAAATATTGTTTAATGTATTTTCCAATAAAGAAACATGTTTTAAAATTCATAAACATCTGAAGGTGGGTATTTTTTTCGCAGCAGAAAACGCACGTGTGAACTATTTCTAAACAATTACAATTTAACCTATTCTTTGCAATATTAACAATAATTAGTATATTTGCGCTCGATACAGAAATTTGTTTAAAAAACTCTTAATAATAGGTTTTCTGTTATGTTATCATCATATTAATGGCTAGAGCGCTGCGTTCACATACAGATGAGCCCCTGCGTAAGAAAAACATTTCGCCCTTTCTTAAATATTTAAACAAATGTGCGGAGCAGTGGTTCGAGTCCGAGCAAGGGAGACCTACTCTTCTCAGACTTAGAATCTACGCGCTTCGTATAGCTTGGTCATCTAAGATCTCTGGATTTGGAGGAATGAGCCGGGAGCTGGTGGTTGGCCTCTCAAGTATCTCCCATTTAGGCAGAACTGGCTCCGCACACCAAAGACTTCCGAGATCACTGGTTGTGCCGTATTCCAGCGATCTTGGAAGTTTTTGGTGTCCGGCGTCCAGTTTCTGTTTAAGCGGATGGCCCTTTGCACTTTTTTTCAAAATTTAAATTCAATTAAGTCCCATGCACATCTCTAAATGGAACTATAAAGATAAGAAATGCTGAATTAATAATATTACAAAATATTAACCTTTTTTTGTGCAACCATTGAGGCTAATTAAGAAATAATTATTAAATGCATTAATTTAAAATAATGCATTTAGTTAGCCTCACATTAAATATTGTTTAATAATAATATTTTGAATAAAAAACATGTTTTAAAATTCATATACGATTAATTAATCATCAACATATATATGTTGAGCAAAATGTTACAGAATAATTTATTTCGCAATTAATATTAAAACAAAATTAAATGGAAATAAATTATTTACTTGGTTAATAGATATTGTAGATATAATGAATGTGTACTACTATATATGTGCAAATACTTACAAAGAGTGTTATCACATTTTTAAATGAGCATTTAGTTTAGTATAAATAGATATTAGACAGTAAATAAAAAACATGCAAACTTTATGGCATGAGTGTTTCATTTTATTAAAGTTGTTGGTTAATAATTTCCATAAGCTCGGTGTTTTTAATCAAATCCAAAATTCAAATCGTGATTACAAAAACAGCATTTTCTCGTAGCACATGTTTTGATATTCGAGCTAAAAAATAGCGTTATACGCAACATTTAGCAAAATTACAAGAAAAGTTTTCCAAAACTTTGGTAGGATTATATACCATATGTCATCGCATCCCTCATCACAAATAACTAAAAAACAATAGGCTTAAAACATCTAAACGCTACATTAGAACAAAATCATCAGTCAGTGACAGTAAAAACCACAATAACAAGATAATAAATAATATTTTTTGGACGATCCGACCCTAAAGCAGAGCGAGCGAATACGAGAGAAAAAAATGAAATCGTTGTAATGATTTTCACATCAACAAAACAAATAATCATTAAATAATTCGAAATTTTATAGCTTTGCTCTTAAAATGAATAAGAATAAATATTAATTTAATCCACCATAACAAAGCATTCTCACACAATTTTATTCGGTTGTTAAGCGTTCTTTATGTCTTTCTAAATATTTAATAACACTTGCTAGTTTTATTATGAGCATGAATATTTCTCGATGATGATGATGATGGGTTTTTCACTTCTTCCACATGCATAGATCATCGAAGAAAGTGTGCTTTTTGCCGTGACGGAAAGTGTTATATTTTACAGCCTACATGAAGTATACATTTTTGAAGGATCGGATAGTGTGCGTGTACGTAATAAAAATGCTTCTTTTCCAACTTTTATATCAAGCAATAAAATGATGACGCGCATTCGATCTTTCAGCTCCAAAATTTATATATAGTGCGATGAGAAAATAAAATACCTGCATTTTGTATAAAAAAAAAAACATTCCAAATTTTATCACCTCGTTAGGGAATATAAGTGCATAAAGTCAGTCGTTATGATCAATTATTATTAAAACTATTTTATGTAGATAAGGTTTATCTGGCATATTAATTTACTGTTAGTTTTGCATCGAACGCTTTTATTGTCTTTATAACATTTTTTATCTACCGATGGGTAATAAAGCGCGTTCGCATTTGATTGACTTATCTAAGCTACGTAGGTACAGTATATTTTTTCTTCTTAATCTTAACGAAGATTTGTCTGCGCTTTTATGATTGCGTGCGCTGGCCTGAGAAATTCAAGTAATTTTATTGTTCATTTTTTAAATTTGCAATTATTTTGTATGGCAGCTTAATTTTAATTTATGGCGCAATGAAAGATGTATCAAAACATTAAAACTTTGTTGAATTATCTTGATATGAAGTACTATATATCTTGTTATAATTATAAATATTCATAATGATGTGGAATTATAAAGCGCTAATTAGCTTAGTGGTAATTGTATTTTAAAATTAACATACTAATAAAAATATCAAACTTATTACAAAAATTTCTAAATTGGATTGCATTTTTAACTATGTAGTTATAATTATATGTAGTAGTCCCTTATTTAATAATGTAATTACTCGCGCTGTTAATATTTAAACTTGCGTCTAATTATTAACATAACATCTCTTTCTTCGTTCATGTATACGTTTACGTTTAGGCTATTTTTATTAGAAAATATTACTTCTTATTTCATTTCCAACACGTTTCCTACCATAAACATTATCTATATCTACGTATGTATTGTATCGTATAATATATACTTCGTATAGATTTTAATTTAGTTTTAACCACAAAATGATTTATTATTTAAGAGTAATAAAAAAGTTTTCTTTGATGATTAACAAGTGTGTCAAATTAAAGTGTTGAAACAGTTTTGTTTTAAAATCAGCGAACAATAAAAATATCCAATTAAAATAAAAACCATAATTCCGAATAAAGTAATTAAGAAAGTAAATAACGAAAAGCGCCAAGTCAGACCATTTTAAATAATCTTTTCCACTTATACCTCGCGCATTTAAAATTTTATTGTTTGCTATAATTCACATTCCGTCTTATGGCTGCTAATAAAAAAATCTCATTTTTTGATTGAGTTATCTGGCATACTATATGTATACCTTTAATAAATTTTAAATAAGGATTTGTTTGTTTTATGATCGCATATTAAACGTAATAAAATTCATGGCTGCTCAAAATTGCAATTTTTTTAGTAATTAAAAATTTTTTACGTTTATTGCTTGAAAGCTACCTTCGGTCCTCTTGCACAGTCGTAAAACGGCGCGCCGCTCGCGCGAGAAAAAAAAATAAGAGAGAAAAAGGCGACGTAATTGATTAATTATTTTCTATCTCCATGCAGACGTCGGATGCTACTTTATAATAAAAAGACATTGCGTGACAAGATCAAAATAATGTGAAAACGGGCAAAAGGGTGCAGCCTCGTTCGTAATAAACATAAAGTAATATATAATTATTTCAGTCGTTATATGCTTCAATATCATGATCATTGCCCACCCCACACTCCATTCTTCGTTTTTGTAGGTTTTTTCGTGACATTGAATGGGTGAGCGTATGAAAGAAGCAGCCATTTTGTAATATTTTAATTACAACTTCCATTGTTACAAAATTTTATTGTCTAGATTGTATGTCATTATGTACACAATTCTTTAATTTGTTTTTGGAATTCATGGAGTTTCGAGTTCTAGAAAAGATGATATCAGGAATTTTATATATGCAGACAGAATTATTACTATTGCTGCTGCTGATGAAAAATAAGTTGTTTTTCAATCGTTGTACGAGACTACGAGCATTCTCAGAAGCAATTAATTGTAAGGCTCGAACTGCTATAAAAAATTAGCAAGTTAATTGTGGGCAATAAACGTTTTATTAAAAGGCAGTGGTGTAACTAAAACCAACATTTGATCAATAAATGGCACTAAAATTAGATTCTAAATGTTGATATTGTATTTTGTATGCTGCTGCAAACATATTAATTCCTCACGATTAGTGCCGTTTTTTCAGCGATTTAACGATAATAAACTCAATCGATATTAGATATAAATAAAACAATTAATTTTAATTATCAGTGAGAGACTTGGAGAATTTTACTGTTTGATATATGATGCAAACTGGCTTGTATAATTTGGAAATCAACAGAGAAAGTTACTGTTTGAGAACATATGTATTCTAGGCGTTCGGTGAGCAACGCGATTGCCTCAATCAGTACGGGTAGCAGCAAGCAGCCTACCCGAATGTAGATTTTTATTACATTCGATGAAAAATGTTGTATGCATTGAAAATTTCCTATCGTAAATTTTTCAATTTCGTATAAAGCCAAGCTAACGTGTTACTCGCTCATATACTCCTCTCTAAACTAAGCCAATAAACATTGTTAATTTAGTGTGTTGTGCAGTACCGTTTAGAGCAAGTTTAGTCCTGGCTCATTACGATCGACTTGAAAGCGTTCTTGCAGCGCGTCTCTCTTTACTTTGCCCGTCCCACCATTGTTTCAAATGTTATCAATCTGTTAGATTTGAAATATACACGCCAACACAGGGTGTCTGGAAAGGGTTGTATAGGTAGTGTCAGGAGTGACTGTGAAATTTAAATAAATGTCGCGCTGTCTATAACCTAGGCATACCTAATCATTCAGCTATATAATTGATCACATAATTAGTGATCAAAATTAAATGTTTTGATTTTATGTTTTTTTATAGACGCAATATTAACACAATGATTTTCAACTTTTTTTTCTGTGATGGTACATTCTTTTATATCTTTTTTATTTGTCGGGATACTAATAGCAATGTAACAAGTAAAATTCATTAAATGGGTGAAAAATGAAGTATTTTCGGATTGTTTTGACGATGTACTTCAAGAATACTGTGGAATAATAGTGGAGAATCACTGATTTAATATTTGTAAACTATTTTGGCGGTTTATTACTTACAATGTCTTATTCGAATCACAAGTAGCCTAGCCTAGGCACATTTGATCTTCTTTAATTTTACGTTGTTTTTGTTCGACGCTTAATGTTTAAGAATCGTTTAAGTAGAGGATGATACAATATGAATCATTTTAGATCTATTACCCATTTAATTAACAATATAAAAAAATTGTTAAACATATTGTATGCTCTATATAGTGAATCACAAAAATTTAATGTTTTGTACGCTTTTAGAATTTTTTTGACGACGCACTTCGAGAATTCTGCGGAATAGTAGTTGAGAATCACTGATTTAATATTTCTAAACTATTTTGGAGGTTTATTACTTACAATGTCTTATTGAAATCGCAAGTAGCCTAGACTAGACACTTAGTTTTACTTTTGATGTGCTCTAATTATACATTGTTTTAATGCGACGCTTAATTTTTAACAATCATTTAAGTAGAGGATGATGAAATACAAATAATTTTAGATCCTTTTTCCCATTTAATTAACAATATAAAAATATGCTAAACATATTGTAGCATATTCTGCCATGACGGATTGCTATTGCACACATAACAATATTCTGTCTGTCCTTCCATTGATGTTACAACAATTTAAGAGGAATATAGTGAAACATGCATAATTATCGCGTATCAATACGGCTTTTATGTAGAAAATAAATTTTGCTTAAATATGCATTGTGTTGATGAATGAACTGTAAATATTCATTTGCGGGGTATTGCTGCATTTACTTTTTTGGAGCCATTTGCAATTTTATGAATACTACTTTATGCAGTCAGTCAATATATTTCAGTATTTCGATTTTTTCAATTGAAACTTGCTGTTTATTTGAAAAGCAACAACAAGGAACTTGGTTATTTCACATGCAGCAATTTTAATTCTGATCATTTGGAATAATATTTCATACTTAAACTTCTTTATTAAAGAATACAATCACATATTTTCATAAAACATAAACTAAAACTCAATTAGGCAGGTATTTATGACATTCATTTTTAAAATTTCAAAAATATAACAATTTTTAAATTAGTTATTAAAAATTTAAAAACGTTTGCAACATTATTTTTTCTAATTTCACCTACTTACTTAAATATTAAAGTGTTGGACTGAATGTAGAATGCTCACATGTAATCAGCTATAATTAATAAAGAAATGTAATTAACATTGATTGATTGATTAAGATTATCATCATCTGCATAGACATTTTTATCCGTTTCAATTTTCTTAATTATTATCATAGTAGTATGTGGTTTGAAGTTATAATAGATATTAGCAATCATCAGGCATTATTATTACTATACAATATTATTGATTTATACATTTTCAACATTTATTTAATTTTAAAAATCAAGCTCTTAATTACCTATCGCTTTTGTGCTGTTCATACATTCATATAATTAAATTAATTAAACATATTAGTATTTTCATTCTTTGTTACTGTTAATTATTGCGCTACTTTTGAAGTACTTTGTACTAGTATGTAGTACCAATTTTTTAATTTGTTTTAAGAATCAATTGAATGTCGAAATCTAAGAAAATGATGCATCATAAACGTCATTATTCTAAACATACCTAATTTGTTACCTGGTAATATTTAAATTATTTAGGAAACTTGAGTTGACTTAAAGAATGCGCACAGACTTGGTTTAATTGGTTAATATAAACTTTGAAATTGAATTGGAATCATGTTATTAAATCAATTACATCAGAATTACTAGGATTTGTTATTTATCAATCAGCATCACATTTAAACTACACACCAAATGATATGTAATACATACATTAGAAAATTGTTTTTTGGAAGATTACTCATGTTTTTCTTGATTGATCATATTCATAATTTTTTAATTAAAATATCACATGGTGTAATTTTATATTTTAAATCTTATTTTATTAAGCGATTATTTAGGATTAGTTTAGATAAGTAGGGCTGAAGCGTATAGGCATATATATAGATAATTAGCTTATTGAAACCAGAAAAGTGAACTGTAAAATAATCATTTTTTAGGTTTGCCATAAAATTATAAGAGATTTAAAGGCGCATCGTAAAAGTTTAAAAACTAATTAAGCAATATGAAGTTTTGAAAATGATCCGAGCCAATTGCAACGTTGCAATAAATAAATTGCAAGCAAGTACTGAAAGCAGCCAGCGTATTTAAAACATCCACGTATTAGAAAGTAATTTTAGTCGTCTGTAAATGATTTAAAATAATGTAGGTAGGTATGTTATTTTTTAATTTGCTGCTAGATTTCGTTGAACTAATTAAAACTAAACGAAACAAATGTATGATTTTACATCTCGGTGTGTGTATATATGTTGCTAATTCAAGCTGAAATGTGAGTGCTTTCAGAAAAATATGTGTAAATTGAAGTAAATTGCTTGTTCGTGGATGGTACTAAAGCTAAACGTCAGTTGGATGGGCAGCAGCAAATATGATTAAGTCATTAGTTTTACTGCCATGTGTTATTTTTTTTTCATTCATTCCATTCGGTACTGGAAAAAAATGCTTAAAATTACTGACAAAAAGAATGTTTATATGCAGCGTATGATAATAGGTTGCTCTCGTTGATAATAGGATATTGTATTAGCAGATGCCGTGTGAAGGCAACAATTTACATATATTTTCTTATTGGTATATTAGTGAATTAATTAGTAAATCAACACGGATTATAGAATAATACTACCTTAAAAATCACTGCTAATAAAGTAGTTAGGAAATTTATTAAACCATAAATTACTTTAATCATAACTTCAACACTGCATACATACACATTACTTATACCTATGTATGTATACTACTTTCAAATCGATTTTACTACATACTTGTACGTTGTAAGAACAATAACATAACTTACAATGTTATTAAAGTTAAACTATCTATGTTTTTACACAAAACTAAATATGATAAATTAATCATATATACCCCTAATGATTGTGCGATCCATATAATAATATATTTTCTCTTCGGTTGTTTTTTTTCTATTACGCAGTATTATTTATTTATTAGGCGAGCACGCCCGTCCAATTTTTATTCGTTGTGCGTTCATTGTTGTTGTTGACAAAAAAATCACCAGCGATCGATTTTGATTGAAAAGTTGAGCAACTGCCGTCGCGTATTGACTACTTACAGTCAACTAATCTGTCGATTTGAGAGCGCATTCAGTCTTGTTTTAAGATAATTGAAGTGGAATGAAAGATTATTGACGCGAATTTGACGTGGAAAAGTTTAATTATTAAATTGTGCTTTATGAAAAATGCTGATAACTAACTAATTTGATTTTATTACATTTAGTTGCTCATTTTCGAACAAAAAATTATCATTATATATTTCATTCATATTATTTAAAATATATTTTGATTGAGTACTTGAGCAACTGCCGTCGCGTATTGACTACTTACATTCAACTAATCTGTCGATTTGCGAGCGTATTCAGTCTTGTTTTAAGATAATTGAAGTGGAATGAAAGATTATTGACGCGAATTTACCGTGGAAAAGTTTAATTATTAAATTGCGCTTTATGAAAAATGTTGACAACTAACTAATTTGATTTCTTTCCAACAAAAAATTATCATTATACATTCATTGATATTATTTAAAATAACTGAAATTCTTGCTGATAACATCATTCGGAGTGGAAATCTCTGGGGCAATTGATTGATTATCCATATCCGCACTTCTCGCAAATAAACTGTTTCGTCGCGTTGAAATTTGTATTGATAAAACGCATAGCTAACGTTGACTAATTGTTTTTTTACTTTGTTTGTTTGCAGGTATATGAATGCTGATTAAATATTTTTGAATATCGTACGTGGTTAATTATCGTTTGAGGAGTAGAGCGATAAACATTCATTGGGTAGAAACAAACGGAACCATTAGTGTGGATGCAAGTAATAAACGTTTTCATTCTGGCAAGATAAGAGTTGAAAAAATCGCCAAAAATGCAGACACACACGATATGTGCTACTAGCTACAGGTAGGTCAACATAATGCTTGTAAATTTTGCTTCAACATAAATTGTTTCACCGCGTAACGATAAGATAAAGTATTTTAAAGGTAGTAAAAAATAGGGCATAACCTGTAACAATCATATTGATCAGATAAAAATAAGGTTATATGTAGCATTTTCGAGATAAAAACTTGATGAATTATCGTATCGCTAGCTGTTGATACCTTCAAAAGCGAGCCACAAAACATTATTAGCCAATTAAAACTTGACATAAACAAAGTTACAAGCAGGTAGAAACGTTAAAAAAGGGAAACAAAGGTGATTATTGTTAGTTAGTTTGTTAAAGGAAGAGCCGATCATCTTATTGTACAAGTATTTATACCTCGCGCTTGTTTACAGCCAATGTTTTTAGATAAGAATGCATTCGGTCTCCTCGATTATTCAAATTCTTTGCGCTTCGAAAATAATTTTATTAAAACGAGGGGAACAAGAGAAAAAATATATAGGTGTATATCTAAGTGAAATGACGAGAGAAAATAAAACCGACAGAGAGGTTGTTTCAGGCATAGAAAATTACTCATTCACAATCTGATTAAGTTTTTATTGTTTTTTATTTGAGTGTCGCTTTTAAAGGTATTTCAGGAATAAAATAAAACGACAGGAGAGAGAAAAAATGCGTTGAAGAAATTTTATGCATGTATAAGCGTTCATCAAGATTTAATTATTTCGTTTCGTTTTTTTAAGAAAAGAAATAAGTTAACGATTTAATTAAAATGGAAAAAGTGTTTGATTGTAAAAACTTTCTTATTTGGAGCGAGAGCAAATTTAATTAAATGCTAATTTATTAATTTACATCTTACAATTTTAAAATTCAATTTGGAAGGCTCGTAAAATTAAAACTGTCGAATGTCTTTTTGTTTTTTCTCTGTTTATTTTCGAAGAGATAAATATTAATTTATTTCTCAGAAATATAAAGAAGAGGGCTCCGATATTAAACGATTACATTACAAATTTTAATTATACGAAACTTTCAGCCAAATTACCAATTCAGAAAACTTTATTATTAATTTCATATCTTTACGTTAACATTACAATTTAACTATTCTTATTTTAATTATTAGCTAAAACAATCTATTAATTATTTAAGTATGTTTTTTTATACCTATTACGTAATTATATGTCTTCATCAAAAAGAATTTGATAAAAACGTATTTTTATATAATTTGTTGATATTTAAATGATGTAATTAATTAAAAAGCTACAAATTAACGTCTTCGGCATTACATAATTAGAATATCAACTTAATGGGCGCTAGTAAACAATGTTTAAATTCAATATTTTATCTTTCGCTTCTTGTGATTGAATTAATATGGAACAAATTTTAATATCAACTACCTACTTGCATACATTACAAGTAAATTTACGCGAGGATTTACACTTGGTCGCATGAAAAGTCGTCGATTACATAAGGACTTGTATAAAAAAAGAAGAGAGATACAATCTTAATTCCAATCAAAATAATAATAATAATAAATCTGTAATGGGGTAATGAATTTTTAGTATGTGCCACGTTTTCAGCCTTTAATTAATTATTTTATCTAAAGAAATTAATAGGGTTTCGGTTTTTAGATCCAAACATGAAGTTAATATTTATGTCACACATGTGAAGGGTTTTTAATAACCCAGATGGACCAATTTAAAATGGTAATGCTTAATTATAAATAAAATGGGTAGCTTGTTTAAAATGTTGTTCTGATAAAAAAATATATGGAAGTAAATTACAATAAATTATAATATCCTATCAATTGACACATCTATTTATGAACAAGAAGAATTAATTCGAAATGGAAATATTATTCATCCAATTTAATATTAGAGTATATGATTAATATTATTTATGACGCAATTGTATAGGAATTTAAAACTATACGTATATCTCATTAGAATAAAAAATATTCGTCTCACTTCAAATCGAAACAATCTAATAACAATAACTTATTTAAATATTTGAGGTGTTGTCCGCTATTTTTGAACAATTTCGGTTAAATATTTGAAGCGTTAAACAACCTTTCATTATCATAGTTTTCAAAGATGATAACTTAATTCCTTTCATATGTGTGTGTGTCTAAGTGTGTATTCCTTGACCGATAATTTGAAGAAAAAATACGGCGCGTTTCGTTTACTTCACATATACACACACACATACACACACACACACACACTCACAGCCCACAAACTAGATGATTTACGTTATTTAAATAACCCATTGTGTATAAAGTTTTTGTCCATTGGGTGATAAACACTTCATGTATTTTATTTCTTAAAAAGTTATTCACGCTTTAGGGGCCGGCTTATTATTATTCCTCTTTTACATCATCATCAAAAACAACGAATGGTAACTCGTTTTTTCCATCGTTTTGATGTAATGTGGAATGGCGCTCAGGCTTGCTAATAACGCGTTCAGTTACATAACTATTTTGATGTAAAAAATTATTAATGATTTGATGATGATGATGATTCTAGAGATTTTATTGATTTTTTTCTCAACTGCACCTTAAATCGCTATGAGAATTAAGCAATTTCAATCTAGTTGACATGTAAAAAACACATACAACTTTTTATCAGCTAATAATTAAATTAATTATTAACATTTATTCTTAATATTTTTTATATAACGTTGCAGCAGTAGTCGCTGTTACTTAATTACAATAATATCTTGTGCTACTACCTTTATTTGATTATAACTATTATGAATTTACTTCAAGGTGATTAGTGTAGGCTAAAGTGGACTTTAATTAATTTTTAAAATTATACCGGCATTTTAATGTTTCATTGAATTATATTCTCCAGAACAATTCCTATTAATTTTTATTACCACTTATGGTTTATTATTATAACATTTCAAATTTATTAATATTCTACCACATTTTTTCATTATAATATTAAGTTTAGCAGCCCCTGCTTTTTACTTAATTTAAAAAACTGCCAAAAGCGCAATAAAATTAATTAATTTGTAAGTTTTAACACAACCAAGATAATCCAGAGTAATTAAAATTTTAGCCAAGAATAAACAAATTTAATAAATCATCATTTAATTAAGAAACGAACTGAAAAATTAAGCAATTTTTCAAAAGGTGTTTCTAACGTAAAAATCGTGATATAATTCTTTGTGGCGTTCTTTACTTCTTTATATACATACCTATATATATATACATATATATATAAACATACATTCTTCACAGCATATTATTAGAGAGGCTTTGAAAAGAAGACTCGTTAGGCTCCTCTCACCAAATGTGAACAACGCTGTTGTTACATGTAACCTAACATAACACAAAAAAAGGATCTGATTGAGATGCATTAAACAAGTAATAGTAAGGTGTGGAACATTAGTTTTTTTTATGACTCGCATTGGATAAATTATTATTATGTTAGTACCAGACATGATCAACTAGGTAGCAACGCAAAGCTATTTAAGAATTTTTTTCAACATTACCTTGTTGTATCTCAAAAGTTGTTTTATATATTTCTTTTTTTTTATTTCACATCATGCACCTACAATTTTTTCACTATTATTGGATGCGACTTATCGAAAGAATTATTTATAATTTCAATCACTGTCTAATTTATTTTATTATCAATCTGACAGGTATTTTTTATCTATTCGTGTGATTGGAATTCTCAAGGTGGAGCTTTTTATATATGTTTAATAATCTGTTTTATTATTACGTTTAATTAATAATAAGTACTTTATTTAGATATTTTAAATCATCATTGATTTTAATTGCAATAAAACATCGGTTTATGGTGTGTAAGCGATAACTCGCTTTAGACAACTTTTTTTGATCCCACGCATCCCCCCGATTTACACGGTGGTAACATATATATGTTATATATTTACACGTTTTCGCTTTTACAGCTAAAAAACAGATAACATTTACAATGTTGTTTTTAAATTCGGTTATCAAATTTTAAGCAAATTTATAGAAAAATGCTAAAATCACTACAGTTTTTGCGTCACACCTTTTATTGTTTGTTGCGCGGCTATTTCATTTTTTATTTTGAGTTTTCTACTTCTCTGTTTACACGATGTAAATGAGAGGTGTTACATACATAATTGTGTACTTATGACAATATTTTTTAAACAATATTCTACTAAAATATTTAATCAATTTTTGGTGCATTAAAGTTGTGTTTAATATTGCAATTTTTATCTAAATATTACACATTGAATATCCAATTAACATTTACAATGTTGTTTTTAAATTCGGTTGCCAAATTTTAAGCAAATTTATAGAAAAATGTTAAAATCGCCACAGTTTTTGCGTCACATTTTATTATTTGTTCTCATTTTCTTTTTATTTTTATAAATTGTGACGTGCCGAGAACATTTAATTGTTAATTTTATGGTTTTTCTACTTGTTCTCTGTTAACTCGATGTAAAAGGGAGGTGTTACATATAATATGACAATATTTTTTAAACAATTTTCAATTCGAATATTTAATCAATTTTTGGTGCGTTAAAGTTGCGTTGAACGTGCCAGTTTGTATTTAAATATTACACATTGAGTATCCATTTACTATGTTGTTTTTAAATTCAGTTATCAAATTTTAAGCAAATTTATAGAAAAATGCTAAAATCACTATTCAGTTTTTACGTCGCACCTTTTTATTGTTCGTTTTCTATTTATCAGCGTAGTTTTTTGTAAATTACGACGTTGTGAGCATATTTAATTTTTAATTTTGTTTTTTCTACTTGTTCTCTATTTACACGTTGTAAATGGGAGGTGTTACATACATAATTGTGTACTGATGACAATATTTTTAAGCAGTTTTCTACTAGAATATTTAATCAATTTTTGATGCATTAAAGTTTCGTTGAACGTGGCAATTTTTATCTAAATATTACACATTGATGTCCAATTAACATATACAATGTAGTTTTTAAATTAGGTTATCAAATTTCAAGCAAATTTATAGAAAAATGTTAAAATCACTATACAGTTTTTGCGTCGCACCTTTTATTGTTTCGTTTTCTATTTTTCAGCGTAGTTTTTTTATAAATTATCACGTTGCGAGGATATTTAATTTTTAATTTGATGGTTTTTCTACTTGTTCTATGTTTACACTTATGACAATATTTTCTAGTAGAATATTTAATCAATTTTGGTGCATTAAAGTTGCGTTGAACGTGGCAATTTTTATCTAAATATTACACATTGAGCATCCAATTAAATTTAAGATAAATAACGTTCGTTTTTTGCTTGGGAAGTCATCAAACTCCACTTATCCAAAGGTGATCATGGCGTGGCGTTGGTTCCCTTTTCATTAAATTCGGTAGCCTATACCTGGTTGTTTTAAAAAATTTGCTCTGCCGCTGGCTGCACGTACATAATATTTATTAATTTTTCCTTTCTTGTTCCTTCTATGCGATGCGCATATAGTTTAGTTATTTTCTTATTATTTCTCTCTCTTCACGAAAAAATATAATCTCAGAGCCATCATTAGCAGTTGAAAAGACAGGTGAAGAAATAATAACTCAATTTCCGTGAGGTGCGTTTGAAATAAACCGCTTTTTTGCCGTAATCGTTTCGCTTGTAATAATTTTTATTTTTTGAAACCATCTGGTGTTAAACAAATTTTTTCTCCTTGTACGTATGAATTTTTAATATATATTATATATTGTTCATACGGTGAAGGTCAGATTGGAGCTTGTGAGTCGTGGCCACACACACTCATCAATATTCTTGTTAAAATACATCAAGGAACTGTCAATGCTCATGTACAAACCATTGAAAAGAACAAAGAGTATTTGTTAATAAAGTACAATGTTCAGCATTCAGTATTGACATCTTAACTTGTGTACAAGGGGCCACCCTTCATGATATTTCAAAGAATTAAAGACCTCCATAATAGTTGGAATGCTGAGGTGCAAAATTCTCTCTCTATTAAGTTGACTTTAATTAATGCATATGTGTGAGTCTTTTGCTAAATAAAACATTTCTGTTTTATTGTTCGTGGAATTGGATTATGATTAAATTGTTTGTAACGCTTTGGCTAAGGCTAAGGCGGTCAATGATGATCAAATTGATTGGGATGGTTTTTGGGCATTGCGGTGCGGCACGGCGGTGTAGCACGGCGGTGATGGGCACAAGAACGTAGAAGAGGAAGGAGGAGGGTGCAGACTGTGCATGCCTCTCCTCCTCGTCCTCAGTCCTGATGAAGTCATTACGATGAAGCCGCAAGCTGAAGGCGACAGGTGTACTTTGCATCGCCGTGCGTGCAAATCTCACCCCTATAAATTGCTAGTCATTGTTTCTTCCTGCTGGTCTGTTGCTTTTTTAATTTAAAATTATAGTTGTTAGAGACAACGTTGTAATTTGATTAATTTACTTTGTTATAAACTATATTATATACGTTAATCAAATTGAAGCAAATATGTGTTTACACACTCACCTGCGATTTTAATAAACGAGAGTGCTAATAAAGTTGCATATACTATATTTAATTTGTGTAAATTATAGAGCGTGCTTTTCAGATTTATGTCGCTTATAAACAAATCAGTTTGTTTCCTTATTCCTAGCCTAGTGCTAGTTTGCGTCGAGCGGCTAGAGCAATAATAGCAAATTGGTCAGAAATTGTGATGCAATTTGCTTCGCAATAAAAAATGATCAAACATTGGTGAAGACTGACTGAGACCGGATTTGAAAGGATAATTGGCGGTTTCAACTTCTCTCGTCAGATTAAATCCAGACGAGTGTTGTCATGACGACTAGCCTATATTGCTATTTTTTTATTTCGATTGTGTTTTATTTATTTTTCATTAAAATGTACTCTCTCGGCGGAAAGAAAAAACAAGTACAGTGAAAAAAAAACTGCACATTCAGCGCAGCCTACGTCAGCAAAATATAAAAATTTAATTGGTATTTGATAAGTAAATAAAACCTATTCATATTTATGTTAAAAGTTAATGATGTAACTTGTTTTGATATTTACCCTAAAAAATATAATCAAAAAATTCCCAATAGAGAAAATCTCCTAAGACCTTTTAGCGAACGCTTGTAAAATGGCAAAGAACTAGAGGGGCTATTAAAAGGTCTATCGTATATCACACAGTCTCATTGATTTTGCTTTTTGGAGACGTTTATTTCCTAAATAAGACGCGCCAAACAATGAAATCAAACGACCATAAATAACAGCAACAACAACAACGATCGAAAAAATTCCTCGGATGCGCCACGGAAAAAAACAAAAACGAATTTAGCGAAAGTTTTTTTCGTGCATTTACCTCATAGGAAATCATTTTTTCTTTTGTTGGTTGCGAGAAAATATTCTACCTGTCACTGCATTATCCTTATCTATGAGTCTCATGAGAACGAGCTTTAAGAAGAAACGCAAAGTATCTAATACTATATCAAATGCGAGAAAAAGATTTTACGTGAATCGATTCATTCGCCTTTATTTTTAGAACGTCAATAATTAGTGCTGCATCTAATAAATCTTGAAACAAAAAATAAGAGGAGAAAAGAAAAAATGAAATAAAACAAAAAATATAGGTGTATCTTTATACGTATATATATCTATCTATCTACATGTATTTCATCCTTTGATATTCAGTTAGTTAGGTTTCGATTCGAGCAAGTAGATCAAGTTAAAATCACTTTAACAAAGTCTTCACTCTTCAATTGATCCTTCGCCTGCTCTCCTTTGACACAATTTCGAAGATGTAATTAGTCGTTACAGCATACTTAATTATATTAGCTGCATAATTAAAAATAAAAACAGTTAATTATTTTTAATATTGAAAAGTCAAATTAAATTGAATTAAGTAGGTATTTGTTTATTGGTAGATATTAATTTAATTTAATTTAATGAGCACACAAATAGTTATATATATTGGTATCTAAAGGTTATTTAATAATGAACATACTGTTGGTGTACAATATTTTCGAGTCGTATCTATATACATATTTGATGATTATGTGTTGGAATTGTAATATTTTGTTAAATGCAAGGCATATCACATGTTTAATATACAAATATGTAAAGCATCCACAAAGTTATTTTAACAGGAATCAATGCGCAGATTAAATGAAACCACTAGTACTTGCCGTATATATTATAATATAAACGCAGCGAATAACTTAAATTCTCAATTTACATACCAAATATTTTCGGAAAATTTTAAAAGACACTTGCTTACAATGTTTAAATTTATAATAATGTAGATGGAGATAAGTAAATATATTCACCTAAACAGCAGTTAAAAGTGTATATTTATTTGAGTGTAATTAATAAGGGTATACAAAACAGCTTGAGTGTTGCTTGATAGAGAATTTATGAGGGCTTAATTAAAAGAGTTTTTTTTTCTTCGTTATTGTGATGGAACGAAATTAAGATGATGAAAAAAGGTGTGTGGGTATCAACGATCCCTTCGTCGATTGTTTGAAGCGATACCCAAATGGGATGAAAACATGTTTATGATTTATTTAAAATCAACGAAAAAACCTATTTATGAAGACGCTGATATGAAAAAGAATACTGAAATATTTTTTTCCTACTCGGAAAGGCCAAAGTCGCTTTTCATTAAAAACTTTTTTAATATTAGTTTGTACTGATATATAGTTAATGTGATTTTTTTTCTTGCAGGTGACAAGATTAAGTTTAGTAACATTAAATAACATATTATCTTTTGATTACGTTTTCGTAAACTTTAGATTGGGATATTACTTAAACGACAAGATAAAAGTTTTAGTTAATTCTTGTCATGATTTACTTAAAATAGTGTGAGAACAAATTTCGTTCGCTTATCTTTTAAATTAAAAATAATATCTCTATATACATTCATATATTATGTAGGTATACTATACATATATAAATGAATATTAAGTTCATTTAAATGATATATAATATCATCAACACATAAAATAACCATTTTAACAGCTCTTGAGATTTTTTATAAAATTAAATAAAAAAAGTATAACGACGTATTGTATTATTAAAATAGCTGAAAAATGTTTGCTTAGAATTAAAATCAGGAATGAAATGGGATTGAAACATCACTTGTGGGAAATAATGAATAAATGTAGATAAAAATCGACGCGTTAACTATAGGTATATCATTACGAAAAAGGGATAATGAACAAGTATATAATTGTATACAAACAAGAAAATAAATAAAAATGCTTGGCGGTGTGATTGTCTTGTTGTAAAAGTAATCATAAATTTTAAAAAAGGAAACATTCAGTTTTTACAAGCGTTCATGTTGATAGGAGTGTAATTATGGCACTTAATAAAACGATACCAGACAGGCTATACTGATATATGCCTTATTTATGTATAGTAAATATTCATGTTGTATTCGATATGGCTATTCATAAACAACATCGATAAATTCATGTCCGCTTCAAGCAAACCATCGACGAGGTGGGTCTTAACTTCTACATTTTGCAAAATGAGTGTATTTATTTATATTAAAACGCAGAAAAGTGTTACCTCCATGTTATTTCCATTTTACATTCATTCTTCGCCGTAATTTACTTCCTTATAAAACATGCGATAATAATTCAATTCATTCAGTCGCTCTTTTTTTAACTTTCATATCACATTTACAAAAACAGAAAAATTATTATCAACATGAGTGACCTTAAAAATTAACACTAGAAAGCGTTGCGATAAAGATATAGATGATATTTAGCAAATGACATTCTATAGAACCGTACACATACAGAATGTTATTAATGAAAATTAATTTTCTTTTAATTGCTATTGTTATAAACGAGTATGATTGTGCGTGTCACATCGACAATAGCTTTTTGAGTTGTGATAACGTAGATCTTGATGATGTATTAGAAACATATATTTTCACCAAAGTCGAAGTAAGTGTTTTTACAATAACATTATTGAATGATTTTATAATAACTTTATTTTTTAGTTTATTGGTATATCCATGCATTCTTGTAATTCAATAGACTTTAAAGAATTTGGAATGCCATTGCCCCATTTACAGGAACTTCAATTAACTAATTGTGGAGTTAAAAGTTTGCGAAAAAGTGCTTTCAAGTATATGAAAAACATTAAAGTATTAAATTTGAGTAGAAACGCAATAACGAATACGCCTAATAACTTCTATAAAGATTTAGAATTAGAAATATTGGACTTGTCGCATAATCCAGATTTTAATAATCTTACAATTGATAGTTTATATTATCTACATTCTTTACGAGTATTAAAATTATCGCATAATGCTATATCGCAGCTAAACCTAGGAGTATTGGATGTTTTAACAAGCTTACAAGAATTACATATTGATCATAATGACGTTTCTGAATTGGATTTAGGCATTTTTGATGATTCAAAAGATCTAAAACTTATTGATTTTTCTTATAATCAATTATCTATTCTACCGCTAGGAATTTTTGACAAAAATTTATGGCTAAACCACTTAAATTTTAGCAATAACAAATTGCAAAATCTAACAAATGGATTATTTGATCAGTCAACGAAGCTTCGCGAAATAGACTTCAGCAATAATTTCATTGATAAAATTGAAATGCATTTATTTAGCAAGTTGTCAAAATTAATAAATATCAACTTGTCTAATAATAACATAGTATTTATTGAGCAATCCCCCTTTTCGGTGAATATAGAACTTTCAGAAATTAACTTATCAAATAATAAAATCTACACACAATTAAGATTTGTCAATAATAAGTTCCTAAAATATTTAAATTTATCGCACAATTTATTAACTGTTGGGCCGAAGCTAGGCTCTGATCGTATGGAGATTTTAGATTTGTCATACAATAATATTGAAATATTACGTACTACTTTCAGTTCAAAGATTTTACATACACTTTTATTAAACAACAACAAACTAGAAAATTTTTTAGGTAACCCATCGCATAGTTATAATAATCTGGTTGAAATTTTAGATTTATCTAATAATAATTTCCAAACATTATCGTTGAAGTTTTTTGACGATTTTAAATATTTAAAGTATTTTCACTTTGATGGAAATGATTGGGAATGCGAGACACTTAAATTTATACTGGAAAATATATTTACGCGGTCGATTAATTCAGAATTCGATTATATCATATGTAAATATATTTAAAAATTATAGTAACAAGTATATAAAAAATATTAAAAAATACAAAAAATTATCTATAAAATTATGTTATGTAATTTAAAATAGTATAGGGGTGCGCCCATATGCGTAATCATACCTATTCAGATAATTTGGAATATATCCGTTGCCACGCTGAAGATATGGATACATAGGATTATAAAAGTAACTATCATATGGATTCATCATCATCGGTCCGTAACCATATCCAGGCATTGGTTGCATATATCCATACATTGACATTGCATAAGGGTCGTAAGGATTCATGTAAGAAGTAGGAAGAGCCATTTTTCCTAAAAAAATGTAATTTGTATAAATTAAGATATTATACTATTTCATGCCAATTACCTTGTAAACTAGCCGTAGTTGTTGGAGTTGTTGGAGTTGTTGGTTGTTGTGGTTCTGGTTGTACAGTTTTTTGTACAGCAACCTTCTAAAATAGATAGAATAAAATTAGTCTTATTTATAAAATGGATGTTAATAACTATACCTCGTCTACTACAGGCGCAGCATGGTGGCAATTAAACAATAACACAGCATTTATCAAAATAAACGTGAAAATCTAAAATTATATTCCTATATGAAGAAAATTATATTGTAAAATTTTAATGACCTACCATTTTACTGCGTTGCTTTGCTTATTGTTCTGTTTTGAATGATGTAAAATGATTAAATTGCTATAGTTTATATACCAGTTACTTCTTTGTGCTTCAATTAATGCAACATTATCTATGCAGGAATTAAATTAACAAAATCATTTTGAATCATGCTTTTTATCACTTGACAATTATTAAATACACGCGTCCTTGAAAATTAAACACTTCTGCATAATTTATGACTTTTTAAGGTTATGGCTCTTTCTGATAATAAAACACACACGTAAAAAGACTTATTGTTATAAATTTACAGAGTTATTAAAGCGCTGAGATATGCTAATTTATGAGCAACCAATAATCATATATTTTAATTGAATTCATTACCTTTCCTTCATTTGTTAAAGACGATCTTCTTTGTAGTTTGCTTCACTAATATTTTAAGATCGTAATGAATAATAAGTACCCAATAAAACGTAACATGCGAAAGAGCTGTTACCTCCGATTATGATGTGGGAGTTGCGCGCTATTTACGTCCTGTGTCGAAAATTAATAAAAATTTGAAATATGGATAAAGTTAAAATGGCAGATACATATATTACAAATTATTAAACTTGTAATGCATAAAATATGCGAATTTCTAAAACTGGATCAAAAATATCACTGTTATTTACGATTGATTTAAATTTACGATCCATTGTGGAATAAATTCAATAGCCTTGCAGTAGATATTTATAATACATAATTGTTTAAAATATATCACCTAATGTTTAGAAAGCGACTACAATTGAAATACTATAAATAAGAATAAGTTTATACAATATGCCAATAAATATTTGATTATTTTATATCGGATAATTTATTATTTGCAAGGCTAGTATTTACAGCCACCGAATAGTAAATTCTTATTATTTCACTTATGTTTCCAATAATTTACAGTTTATGCTTAGATTAGAAAAGCATAAAATGTAAACAAATTGAAATTTCTACCTTTTGTTTTCCAAATTCGCGAATTATAATTATTTTCTAGATTATTGCTACCTATTTATTTTTAATTGCTGTTAATGTCGCTGCCAAGATTAAGTTTGCTAGCAAAAGCAGATTTAAACGTCATATATCGAGTGAATTGCATAACGAGGAAATGAATTGATTCGCTTAGCAAAGGATAAAGTATTGAATTTTTAAGTTTTTATAAAAAATAGCTTTTATACTTCCACAGTTTAAAATTATAATAAAAAGTTCTAATATTGCTTAGGATGTCCATTGCGAAAGATCGTTCAAATTAATTGTATTATGAATTCATTTAACAATTGCATTTTACCAAAAAATAATGTTTAGTTTAAATTCAAGCATTTTTGGTTTGTTTGTGAGACATGGAATTAATTATAACTTTTTATTATACCTGGAATTATAAGGAAAATCATTACGAGTAATTCATTGCACAAGTGAAATTCTGTAACGAGTTATGTTCGTTGATAAAACAATACTTAACTAAATTTTAATCAAAATATAAACAAAGTTCGGTAGTGCGATTTGATGCTGACTAATGAATATCTTGTTATATTACAACCCTGTACAATGCAATAATAATAAAACATATTTTGATGCTGAAACAACACTGACATAGAACATTCATATTCTTAGCAATTTTTGTCAGTTTATTGTTGGCCCCGTCGATGGCAAAACTTCGCGTTGTAATTCGATTATTATATTTTTCAATTCAAGAACTCTGTGATACACATACACATTTCGTACATTGATTTCATTCATCCGCATCTTAGCGTATCTCCAGCAATTGCTGACAGCCGAAATTCAAAGGATGCAAAGAATCGAGAATATGTAATGTGTAATGGATAAAAGCAATGTACCCACGTGATACCACAGACTCTATTCTAGAAATAATAACAATAATAATAATCGACAGGACGAAAAATGAACATTAATTCATAAAAATTGCTATAGGTAGTTCAAACTTGCAGACGACTTGAGTGTAAGATGAGTTGATAACAATGTATAAAATAAAGACGGAGAATGTAATGCAATGATTTAATGCGCAAAAGATTTATACGCAGTCAAAAACTAACGCAATTTTTTTTAGGAAGAGTGCATCATACAACACAATCGAATTTAACCTATCTAAATGGTGGCGAGTTAATATGGATTCTAATCTTTCTACCGTTGAATTAATTATGGATTATGATTAGTGCTTTGGAATTATTTGAATGTATGTTGTTAATAAGTACGTTTTGTACAATAATATGTATTGTAGATATATTTTAACCCGTTGTTTTATTCATTTAGAATAGGTCATTGATTAGCTATTTATTATTTGTTAATCAACCACTATTAGTTAAGATAAAACATCCTAAAAAATTATTTCGCCTGAAGAATGAAGAGCAAACTATTGCTTTGGAATTATTTGAAGGTATGCTGTTACATATTATTTTATGTTTGTTAGGTTTTGCACAACAATATGTTTGAACTTATATATATTTTAACCCGTTGTTTTATTCTTTTAGAATATGTCATTGATTAGCTATTTAAGATCTGCTAATCAACCACTTTCAGTTAAGATGGAATATCCTAAAAAATTCTTTTGCTTGAAGAATGAAGAGCAAACCAGTAGTTTGAATGCAATGTGACTTGAAGCCATACATATGTATATGATACAATTATTCTGGATGAAGTACAATATAAATGGATTTTTGCACTCGATTAATGATGGGTAATTGCTGAACGAAATCAATATAATAAAGGTGAGTAATGAATAAATTATCTGGCTGCAATTTCACGTTATTTGCTAGACTGTTCGTGCATTCGTTTCACAATTTTGATCATTTCAAATTTATGAAGGTATTAGGGATGTGAGGAAATGTCCTTGAAGATCGATGTATAAACACGGTTTGCAAAAATCGTTTGCTTGAAATTCGAGCTATGTTTTGCTTTTTATATTAGCATGTTGCTTTCAGCAATATTGGTGCGAGGAAGGAAGACTACTACATCTATATACCTATTGCATATTTCTTAAATTCTATAATTTTTTAAGAGTGTATTGATGTATCATCTTCTATCTTCGCTTTAGTTTTGTACTTGTTGCTTGGTTTGCTTATTTGTTCTATTCGAGTGTTGCCATGTTAGCTTCCTTTTAATACAAACTTTATCCCAACGTTTTTGACTTGTTATTTTTAGGAAAATACTGTATGTGGAACCATAAATCTGGATAAAGCATACAATGAATGGATTTATACAATCGACAATAATAATGTACTCGTATGCTGTGTGATGAAGTGTGGCCGGAATGGATTTTACATAGGAAATATTATATATACGTATATATTATATATATATGTATGATACTACCTGGATGGAAAGAGCATGCACTCAATTAATAAAGGATACGACTGCTGCGGGAGTAAAAGGTAGGTCGCAACTAAATCATTTGCTTCTGCTTGAATTCCAATGTTACGCTTTTAAATCATATTACTCGTACCTACTTTTAATAATGAACGCCGCGAATATTGTAACCATTTCGTCGACACGTAATTCGCATATACCGGAAAATTTGCGTCGTCACAAACGCACAACTGTCTTGATAATATGACTATTGAATGCAAATAACTTATCATTTAAGTTTGCTAATTGAATCAATGTTAATAATGAGTTTATTAAAAATAATAGAATAATTTTGTCACGGCGTTGTTATTAAATTTTATTACAATGCTGTAATAAAATTATTTCAACTTGTAGCATAAAATAGATAATTAAATAACAATTTGCATGTAATTAATTTTGTTAATATCTGAACTCCTTTCAAGTGTATACAAGTGCAACATGTTCAAAGTGGTAGTAGTTCAAGCACATGCAATATCTACTAGATAAACTTGTAATGTTTACCAAGATGGAAATGAGATTTATATATCTAACAAAGTAATTAATTTTATCAATGCAGATATAAAAGTAAATTATAAAACTTTTTTTATCAACTCTTGCATATATATTTTTTTTCGAAATTATACGAAAGAAAACTTTTGTAATTAATGAACCACAAAGAGTAAGCAACCAACATAACATTTTTTTAGTTTACTTTAATAATTACAGTTGTTTATAAATTAAAACTGAAAACTTTTTTTTTAAATAATAATTTAGATAAGCATCTCACTAAAATTTTTCTTTGATTTATGATGTTAAAAACAACACTTTTGACATTTTCGTGGTAAATTTTTATCGTTCCATGATAGCCTTGCTAAAATATTAAAATATTAATTAATCCCAAAGGTCTTATAAATAAATTTTCATTTTTTTGATGTTCAATGTTTAAGAAAGAATCCACAAGGGGATTGCTAAGAAGAAAAATAGACCTCCCACTTACTTTACAATTCGTATAAATCACATATGTGATTTACAGAACCCTTTCATTAACATTCATTTTAATAAAATCTGAATATCGAGTTGAGCTTGCTGTTTTTTTTATTGTATATAAACATTTATTTATTAAGTAGCAATGTAATACTTGTAATTATTGTCTATCATTATAAACGAAATCAAATTTATCGAAAAAAAAATGTAATTCATCATAGCGTACTTACATATAAAAATTATAATAGGATAGTAGCGAAAAAATCTACTTTTAACTGTGCTTCAATTATTTAGTATTGAAACATTTCGTCTAATTTTAAATTCAAATACCAAATCAAATTTTATTACAGTTAATTATTTATATAAATTATAATAAATTTCAATTATCATGACAAGAACTTTCATTACAACATAATACATAATTTAAAATATTGATTTATAATGACAATCAAGAAATATTGACGAATTTCATTTAACACTTCATCAGCGCTATAATTCTTAATTAGAAATCATAAATGTGTTTGAAACATCCACATCAAGTTGAATATGTTCTTGAAATGCTGCTAAATTACAAATTTCATAGTACAAATGGAGCTTCATCTGCATTCAAATTAAAATTGCACTTGATTGGAGTCTGAAATGCAACTTGGAAAAAATATTCAACTCTTACACTTTTTAAATCAACCATATTTCATTAAAATGTGGATAGTACGATAAAAGCCGGATAGAGAAAAAGTTGCTTGATGGCAATTTATGACAGATAAATGATTGGATAGATTCAGAGTTTTTCGTATGTTATATCCCTCTGGAGAGTATAGAGAGATGATGATAGCCTTAGCCTCCTGATCTTGCTTGACAAGGATCATAATCGTCATTTTCCCAAAAAAGCGTAGTTTAACCTCTATCACCTTGCTGACATATTTTTTCCGTGTTGTTTCATTTCGGATAATGTGTAAGGAAGCTTGTAGTTAAAATAAAATCAACAAGAGTAAATGTATGTTTAGTTAGTGGTGGTAGATAATGGTAAAAGGAAAGGGTCTTTAAGCTGAGAGAAGATTATAGTACATTTATCGTTTTGAAAGGGTAACTTCTTTGACATGGTTTAACTAAGGCTGTCATTGTAATAATTATAGCCGGCCGTTTTATATAACTAATTGGCAGATTTTGCGAGATAATTAGTATGGAATAATTTAAGGGTTTCAAAACCATACAGATCGTTGTTAAGTATTTATGATTTACAACTCCATATTGTATGTTTAATACACCCAAGCGCAGACAAATAAAATAACCCTTTCTCTATAGCTTTTAATACCAACCACACATAATATGCATGTAAATAAATTAAACTTCATCATTCGTTTTCATTTCTGATTTATTTCTAAATTTTAATACAATCATAAATTTTGCCAACTGTTAAGACACTCGTACATATTTGATAAATAAATTGCTTGATAAATTGAAAAACATAATACAAGGTTAATTTCATTAAATACTTTGCATGAAATATATTTCAACAATTTTAATTAACGCACATACATGGTTTTATATTTGAAATATTTAGTTACGGAATTTTAATTATTAGATATTAATGTATACATTTGCATAAATGCAAACTTTGACATAAATCTATAATTAGCGCATGGTTTAAATGATTGAAATATGTTCAAACAATTTGATTGACTGAAAAACGTATAGATGGTGCTTGTGGTATGCGTGCCAGTAACTTTTACTTTCTTACACAGCATAACGAACAACACGTACATTCTTTTCTTTACTTTGACGAATTTTGATTCAAGTTTAATGTATTAATAACATTTTTTTATAAACTGATGTTTTAACAATCTTACAACAACTATGCCAAAGTAAGTTTGATTAATTCAACATATTAATCGGGCATTAAGGGTAATTACAACAATTATACTTAAGATTTATTGCCAATTTAATCAACCATTTAGTTGATATTGTACTAACTGCGTACTAATATATTTCCGTCAAATTACATCATAGGTTATACCTACCCTGCATTTAAATTTTCAGTAGTATTTAATGAATCGATCTTGGAATAATGTTGCTTTGCTATAAAGTTGGTGATTTATATAATAATAAAATGATACTAGTCACTCTAAATAAAGTCAAGTTAATGTCTTGTATGCGATAGATATAAAAAGTGAATAAAATAGGCGTTTATAAAGAGTATTAATATTGTGGACGCATCCGTTTTAACACCATTATAAATATGCGTAATTTTCTTATTGGTAAAACGTACGATTTTAAAGATATTTTGATCATATTACACCTGAGAGGGACAATAAACTTATTTTATTACCTAACCAGCAATAAAATAAAATTTGCTATAAAATTTATGTGCAATATGTGGCAAGCTGTTTATCAACATGCGCAAAAAAAATTCTGTTATTATCCTCGTTGGTTGTTATTCAATTCGTCTATAGTATAAACTCTATATACAAATAAAATGATTATTAAAAAAACACAACGCGCACAAAAAACGGAAAATTGCAAAAAAGCGAGCACATACAGATCATTAATCTAACAAAAAAGAGTTTCGAATGCAAACGATGCAGTGAGCTGCACAAATTGCAAACCAATTTATTTTTGTTGCATTTATGCACACATGTATGTAGAAAAAAATTCCATTTTATACAGTACAACAGCAACCATTTGAAAAATTCAAATCTTATTAGTGTTCGGGTGTGCTGATAGTAGTAAAAATTCTGATTGTGTTTTCGTTATTAAATAACATAATCCCTCACAACAAAAAAAGCATTTTGATATAATATTTTTATACACAACTTTCGTTAATCTTTAATCTCCACCACCGGCTTCTTGTAATCGTTGTTATTTACACCTCAAAACTGCTTGATGTAACCGACGCCTTTGTTGTTCCACACACAGGTAAGAACCTTCCAGTAGTTCGAAAAAGGTGGAATTCTTTCAATGAATGCGCAAAAGGTTTTTACGCTCTAATCAGCACGGTTTTAATTCGTCACAGAACAACCGGTGGTCTAATATTAAACAGGACGGACCAAACAAAAAGGGTAGACCACAAAACCAATGCGACATTTAATCCTAACACCTCCAAGACACCAACAATAAAATTTAATCTAGTTATAATATTGAAATATCGCTACCAACAAAATTTTAAATAGCTCCATAAATTTATTCCAATTGCGTGGGTTTTAACTATTTTTGAATGTGTTTCAAACCGACATATCAAATCGTTATTTATAAAAATCGAATAATTCACAATAATTATGAAAAACGTTAAAAATGACGTTGGAGATTTGTTCGCATTATAAGTGTTGTGAAATAAATTTCGTTTTTAAAATAATGCATTGGACATTTAACAAAAATGGGATGATAGCAGTATAGTAAATGATTATAATTTATACTACGTGTACTTTTACCTACCTATAAAACCGTTTTATGCACAAGAGCATGAAATAATCATTTTTAATAAGAACAGTTTGTTTATTTTTTGTTTCTAAATAAACCAGAGGCAGATTTAAAATTTCTAGCGAAATGCAAAGAAATGCAAAGAAATGCAAAATTTTAATGTTTAAACAAGGTTGTGTGTTATATTTACCGAAACGTAAATTAAATTCATATTTGTTGTATAAATCTGCATACAGACAAGTAAATTGAGGAATATTTTGTATCCAATTGGAATATGTAAGTGAACCATGACATTTTAACAAGCATGGAATACAAGGGGTGACAATAAATAAACGACAGCCTACACGAAAGCCAAAAAAAAATATCGTGTATAATCGCCATTGAAGTTCACAATCACCAGGACGTCTAAAGAAATTCAAAGGCTGTGTCTAATTATCAGCTGTCACATGTGCCTTAATCCATACAGTATACACAAAAGACAAAACGAGCACACAATGACATGTGGGACAGAATTTGTTTGTTATTTTATTCAGGCTGATAAATAAAATATTAGACCAACCACGTTGTCTAAAAATTCTTCGTCAAATAATAAACAACTTAGGGAAGAAAATAAAAGTGCTGGAAGATATGCTAATCTAATGGGGATGAGGCAGCTGCTCTTTTGCCAAAACAAAAAATATATCATCATAATGTAGGCTAGTTTTTTAGGTTGATAGCTCGAACAATTAGTTTAATACAGGGTTTAAAATATGCAGAATAATGATTAGCTATTTCTTCTCTATTACATATAATAGCGCAGTTGATGTTATTAAATATTTATATAGCTGTCAGCTGTTACCTACATTTTGTCACTTAATTCACCAAATTCTGCGTTGAAAGATTATTATAAATTATGCTTATACGTTAGCAGGAGTGAACATCTTCATTATTTATATAGAACGTGTTGTCTATTATTAAATATTATCTACAATTAAGAGAGTCATGCCGTTGCTGCTCTAACATTTTTCATTAATTTTGTTGTTTAAACACTTTTGCATTATTAAGCAATCAGCTTCCAGCATCCAGCATATACATAGTTGTATGTAATATATTATATTTCATTATTATTATATGTAATAAAACGAAATTGATTTTCGTATAGTGGATTTTAATCCAGCAAAACCATCCCTAGATAAAATAACAGGTAAATATCATAAAACGAACTCTATTTTATCTATGTAATGAACCAACTCGCAAAGGGAACGAACGATATCTAAATAAAAAATCTTTTACTTGTACTTTGATATGCAAATACTTTACGAGTATCTGATTCAACATCAAAAAAGCACTTTTGTCTGGAAAATGCTTGTTAAAGTGGCAATTTTCTCATTCTTTATTAAATTTTATTTATAAGACGTTTGGGGGTTTAAACCACTATGTTATAATGTCATCAGGATTAAAATTGATCTGATTGGAATTAAAGTTAGATTAAGCTGTCTCAGATGTCTTTCAACAGCTTCATGTGTCACTTAATTTGTGGCTCAAGTTAATATAAGAGCGCAATATAAATTGCGAATTTGATATTAAGCGTTTTATTGATTCTCGACATGGGAAAATGATAATAAACAAATTATGCATTAATATACTAATTTTATGTTATGGCTTATATAAACATACGCGCGTACATACATGTATGTATAGTGGATTAAAAAAAATAATTGCCTGCTTGTCATCATTTTAGTTTATTATAAATATATAGTCATGTATGCATACATAATAATATTAAATTGATGTTACCACAATTTTAATCAATATTCATTTATAATAAATATAATGCTAGATAAAATTATTTAAATAATGAAACTATGCATGTATTTTTAATCTTAACAAATACTATTTATATAAAGAACAGCGGGCGATAGCTCGATTTTTTTTCCATTCAAGAAAACAACTCGTTAAATATACATTGAATATTTTAGTTGATTGATGATTTAACAAATAGATATTCAAAATGGAAAATGATCAGAATTCAACACATTGTTAAAATATACAATTAAAATCAGTGGCGTAGCATGAATGAATGTTTTAGCCAAATAGCATTTTGTTTTCTGTGCGTTGAACAAACAATCTAAAAAAATATTATTTAAGCAAACATTAATTTTTTTAAAAGCTTTGTTCAAACTCAATTTAGGGAAAAGTATTTGCTTTCTGAACAACTTAAATCTGTGGATTTACATTATTAGATTATGAGGCAGGCATTTTTAATTCTTCTTTTTTTATCAAACATGACTCATCATTACCAAATAGCTTCTCTTCTTGTGATGACTTTCAAATATTTTCTCCAAAAAGAAAAGTTTAACAATAATTACTTGTAAATTTGATCAAGTTTAACTATTTATTATTTGCAAAAAAGTTAGTGAATGTATTTGGGTAAGTTTTGTCTATACCTATGTTGTAAGCAATAGCAACGACTATGAAGAGTATTGTTTGTATTTATTACTCCTAGTATATATAAATTTATTCAGGTTTCCATTGTAAAGAACACTTTTTTTGGGTAAAAACTACTTCATAATAAATTTGAAAAAGTATTATTAACATAAATTTCAATAATGAAGTAGTGGATGCATCAATAAATTTAAATAAATAATGTTTTAAGTATTGTTTCGTGTGTTTAATGATGTTAAAATTTATATGCGAAACTAAGATATAGGAAAAGTATTTACATGACATGCAGAAGCTCTAGTAAACTCGATACAAAAGACTTGTAATACCTTGGAATGGACACCCACTCGTTCATATGCATAATGAATCGAACATGGATGCTTTCCATATGTATGAGAGAACACGGCAGGATGCCACTGGGAATAATGGACTCCACACGTTCCTATCAATTATGTCATGTACGATACACATTTTAAATTTACTCGTTTAGTTTGTTCTATGATATTCAATATCAATTTAAATAAATAAATTGTTTTGGCCACTCACTTTACATGCAAACCTTGTTCAAATTTTGGCCTGATCTATTTTATGAAGAAAAATGGTCATTATTCAAAGATAATGGCAAGACTTTAAGTTCTAAAAATGAAAGATGACGTAAAGTTTTGACTTAATATGCAATAAAGAGACTATTTTAGTCTGAAATTGATTTAAAGAGTATAATTCTTTACAATGGAAGGGTTGAAGTATAAAAAATTGGAGGTTACTTTATTACGCTCAACTTTGTGATTAAGACATACTATACTGCTTCTACTATAATATGTACATACATATAAAGTTTCAAAAAATTGCTTAACTTTCGAGATAGAGATGAACAGAACAGAAAAAAATGTTTTGATCTAAAATTCAATTACAGAAATATTAAATATTAGACTATTTAGACAAAGAGATTAAACTTTCGGCGCATCAAAACTCATTGAAGACGTTTTATATATTATTCTCTTTTAATAATGTATTAATTGAAGGAGGCATATAAGATAAAGATGAAACTATGACTATTTCGATGATGAGCTGCGAAATAAAAGGAAGCCTTATATACGTATAAACCATCATTAATTTAATGCTTATAAAATTCAAGTAGTTTCTTTCACTTCTATTTATCATAAATTTAATTTCACAACTTTTATTCCTACGTATTTTTCTAATAGAATGTATTATTTGTGAAGAGAGCTTTAAAACAACCTCCCAGACCATAGAATATTGCATTATACACAAGAAATGCATCAACTTTTAAAGCTTTTGATATATAAAGTAGGAGAGTGTTGGTGCATTAATGTAAAAAACTTTCCTTTTTAAAAGAAAATTGTTTAATTAAAGTACGTTCGTGTATAGTCGTACAATATAATGTGTTGAAATATTTTTACAACGCATAATATTTTTTACTAAATATTTGAATACGTGATTTGTTATTATTAAATTTATTTTATATATATTTGAATATATCGAATGGGATTTTTATATTTAATTATGAAACATAAACAATTTGATTAAATTTGCATACATTTTAATAATTTATGCATAGGAAAGAATAAATAAATGATTGATTGGTCTATTGTACTGCATAATTCAACGATTACAAGTGTAAACGTGTTGTTTGACGCGAACGAAGAATACGGCCCTTCAGTTTTAGTCGTATAACCGCAAGGGATTCGGCGTATTGTATACTAAACTATATATTTTATAAGCGGGGGAGATAACCCTAAGTGAGACCACCCTTAGATAAACGCGTTATGAGCAGCTCGCTATGCATAGTCAAGTGCTCAACTTTCCAAACTCGATTTACGCGCTGATTTCCTTTTCTCATCCTCATTTTTTATTCAAGCTTGTTTAAATGCATTTCGGTTTTGAGCGAGTATATTGTTGAACATGTGTGTGAAGGGTACATTTGAGGTTTATTTATAATACATCGTCAGCTTAATTAAAGATTGGAATTTTCGCAATGCAACAGATGTCTCCCTCTACTGTCTACACTATGAACATGAACATGAACATGAAAAATTATTGTTTTGAATTCTTCGCGTACAATTTCTTAAATAGTTTTCTTAAAATCCATTTTTTACACCTTTAAACTATTAAGTTATGTAGTTTTGGAATGCTATCATTCATATAAGAAATTAAATATTTATATAAATTATATTTGGAATTAACATAAAAGCTGATAGCTTATATTTATGTAAATTTGATAAAACTTATTTATATATTGGATAATTTATTTAAAAGTGTGGGTTTTTCAATTACACCAGTATTTTTAAACGCAACAGATGAATTTTCTTTTTAAAAAAGGAAATGCAGAGTTATAGTTTTGGTTTTTGACTTCCTAGATTTCTCTAGACGATTATTTGGAACGGTTTTAATTGCCCAAGGGAAATTCAAAGCAATTGCAACAACTTAAACGATTTGATAACACTGCTGGTTGACATAAGGACAAATATTTTCTTTTTCTTTTATTATTTTATATATATATATTGTAGATGTGTAAGTTTTTTCATCGTATAAAGTTTGCACTTTGCTCTTTAATAGAGTTGGATGTTATATTCTTTTTTTACCTCAAAATAACTTCCAGATGTGTTTGTCGTCGTAGTCGTATAAAGAAAGCTCCAATATTTTAATTAAAACTTTTTGTTATTTCTTAGTAATTCCATATGGAATCAAATCTTATGGTATAAATAATTACGTAACGTAGCAAGTTTGCGCGCTCCTCAAATCTTAATTGCTTAAATTGTAATAGTTTTAGGCTACTAATTATTTACTCATTTATCATAATCTAATGGTTTTTGGTAACATATAATTCAACATTAATTTTCGGCGAAACTTTTACACGAGTCGTGCATTTTTTTGTGAAACTTTTATGTAATTAGTACAAAGACTTGAAATGTAAAAGATGACATTTTGAGATTTATTCTAGATTTCATGTTTCCAGTACATAAAGCCCATTCCGTTCGGTAAGGAAGTGTCGAGGATCTAATGTTTTGTGAACAAAGTCGCCGGCACCTTTTGCGGTATATGTGTCTCAATGTGACCGAAATTCCTATTGTCGTACGAACAAAAGTGCTAAACTTTGTACTTTAGACTAAACCGAATTGTTGTAATTTTATTCAATTCGGTGACTTTACAATCATTCTCCTGCTGTCCTCAATATTATCCTCAATGTCCGCATCATCTATTTGTCAATATTTGCATTGACAGTGATAAATTTATGGCTTCAATGATTCAACAAATATTTATTAGCAATATTCAACATTGACGTACTAATACCACTTACTAATAATACATATACGCTTTTACCATTATTTATGTATAAACATATATTTTCTTTAATATCATCACCTCTCTATTCACTCTATAAAAATTATATATTGCCATTTTTATGAAAACAATGCTCATAAATTAAAGTAAACAATAAATACGCAATATATTTTTCACTATAGATAATTGAAAATAACGCTTGCTGAATACTTTTTTTTTGAAAACAAAGACCAGGAAATTGTTTTATCGGGTTTTTCATTCGAATGAAAAGTTGTTTTTTTTTATTTAAAACATTCTGCAATCTAAATTTTCCAATTAGAGAAACATGTTTCATTTACCAATTGAAATAAATTTGCAGGTTATATCTTCAATTGAGCACGTTTTCTGGTATTTTTAATTGAAAAGAGTTTTTATCGATAATAATTCAACTTAATAAATACGAACATTTTAAATTATCGTTTAACTATTATTCTCTACGTACTTACCTACACTTTCTTTAAAACAATTTATGTCAATTTTTAAATATCTGACAAGCTAAGTATGTAAAAAAATATGAAAACCGTTTATCAATGGTTTGTTTTTATTTTAATAAAAATGAACGTCTGCCAAATATAATGAAAACTATTTTAACATGTTTATCTGTTAAAAAAATCACCAATTATTTTTTTGTCTGTTATGCAACATATCTATCAATATTTTACGAACAGCCATCATTTGAATAAAACATTTTACATTAAAATTTTAATAAAACCGAAAATATCAATTTGGTTAAACGTTTAACTGATTTTTTAGCGTTCGTATATATTTAGGTAGCAGCATAATCGGCGCAATTAAATAAACCAATAATTATAAATGTAATGCATACAGGCTGAACACAACATTTACATTAAAAATCTACAACATATGTTATTGATATATTATACAATTATGAAGGGGATAAACCAATATATCACAACAATAAATTATAAGCTATTTATTAATGCATGGGCTTAAATTAAAATATATCTTAATTTTATGCGTTTTAACTAATTTTCGGAAATTGTTCACTTGCGCTTAATGAAGAAAAATGAATAAATGAACGTATTTCAAGTATGAAATTTAGTAAAAATTGAATCAACAGATAATGTGTGGCAAAAAATAAAGTAGCAGCAATATTTAAGATCGCGGATAGTTTTGAAATAAAAGTAAAAAAAGCATTGTTTTTCATTCCACAACGAGATTACCCTCCCTTCTGACATTCTTGAAATTTATGTCTTAATACATAGATCATTTAGAAAGGAAGGCATAATTAAATGCAGAATTTGCATGCAATATGTTTTTGGTGTAATAATAAAGATGAACAGGATGAGAGCGATACGCATGTGGTTTGTTTGACAAGTGAGACGACACGTGTTTATGTCGCTAATAGTTTCCTGCATTGGTGCGCATAACTGCTAATAGATTGAAAATAATTTTTACTAAAAGTAGGAAGGGGATGTTTATAGAAATAGAGGTCATTTGAAGCGGAATATACGCTCGTATTTTTCCAATATACATCCAAAAATATCAAAATCGTGGGAAACGGTAGCAGCGCTCGTTCATACATACCATGATACCATGTTTATAAACATGCGAAAAAAATATTAAATTTTCATTTTAAACGCATTAATTCTATCTGATTTATATATAAACAATTTTTTCCATTAGAGCGCGATTAAAGAACGACGTAGCTTTATTCAAATGACATTACTTTAATTAACAAAGTGCGTTATTCATCATTAATTAATGCGGGCGAATTTGTTGCTGCTTTTATTATCAATATTGACATTTCAAGTAGGTTTTTGTTCACCGTATACATATAAATTGGTAATCAACCATTAATTTATTTGAATTTGCAATTGAACTGAATGCGCATACAATTAGAAAAATTTAATTAAATTTCTCTAACACGTATTTTAACACGTTCCCTTTTAAGCTACCTTTTTTAATTTATTTTCTTTTTTTTATTTCGTTGTTACTGTTTGTTGTTATTTTGCTTTGCTTTAGTTAACTGTAATTACGTTTAAAAAATTCGCTGGGTAAATTGGTAATCAGAAGTAAATTGCAACTGCAAAATACGAGTTTGTTGTGTTTTAAATGATTATAATTTGAAAGGAAGAGCTGAAATAATTAAAACTGTTTACTTTACTTTTTTCTTTTTTTCTTTATAATTTTTATATGTGTTTTAAATAGATTTATTATTGCTAACACGCTGTTTACTTTTGCTTTATTTATACATTCCCAGAAAAATCTATAAAAATATATTTTTAATATTTTATTATGAGTTACTCTATAAGTAGAGTTACAACTAAAGCAATAAAGTTGAAACATTTGATATTCAAATATTATAAATTTTCAAAATTTATTTTTATACCTGCATATTAAGTTGTTTTAGTACCAACATTATTACTAGTTATAAACTAATTTGATCATATTATTTGAAACATAAATATAAATTAAGCGCAAATTTTGTAATAAACAAATGCTTGTCATAAACAGCAGTTATATTTAGAATTGCGTTTTCGTTTTTTCTACCATTAAAGGGAAAACCTATAAAATATATTTTTAATTTTTATAGCAATGCCAATATACTCGTGTGGTTGTGTTCTATGTCCTCTGTTAGTTGTTTAGCTCAAAATATTGTATTTAGCGTTTAGATATAGTTTAACTAAAACATCCAATTTCATAATAATTAATAGCTTATCAAGATCTTTAATTTCAATTATGGAAAATTTAATATTACCTAAACAATAATACCTACCTACCTACAATTTTGTTTATAAATAATATAACTATACCTACATATAATAGGAGTAATATTTTTAATTTTGAATGCTGATACCTACATACATAATTTATATTTAAATTTATATCAAATATGAGTAGTTAATTACATTCTCTATGTGGCAACATTTTGAAATACATACTCAATAATACACAGAATTGTAGTAAATGTTTTGCTTCTAATAGGAATAACTAAATCAATTTCCGTTATAAATTGATTTGATTTTAAAGAGATTAAAACATAATAAATATTAAATCATTATTTATAGACAGTTTACACTTATTAAGTACAAATGATTTGACTTTCAAAATAAACGATCCATTTCATAAGCAATATACATCCAGCAATACTTACATTAATTATTTGTTAAAAGGAGACAGAGTGTAAGAATATTACAAATTCGCAAATGAGGATGCCGTTGATTGTAATTAAATTTTATCGCCAATGTAAGGTTGTAATTTATGATATATTATTTAAATTTTACACAGTCTGGTAATAATCTTGAAAACAATTAATTGTAGTTGTTTTCTTAGTGAACTTGTACAAACATTTCGTGTTCTATCAAAAAATCTACTTCTTTAATAACCAAGGGAACTTACTTATTTCTAAAGATGCTTTTAATTAACCTGGCCTTAATTTTCATGCAGATTTTAATTAAGTATATTTTTTTCTTGTGTTAAAGCATAATTTTATATAATTAATACGTCGCTTTTAGAAATGCAAACAAAGCATTAAACACAATAATAATTGTGATAATAAAGACAATTTGCAGTGATATTATGCAAATTCTACTAGTTTGTTTAGAGTCGTCGTGCTAAGTAGGTAATAAACAATAGTTTTCAATTGAGTGGTTCTATTTGAATTATACATAGTGCACTAATGCTAAATAGTTATTTGATATCCTCTGATGTACAATGTTAAATTACTCGTTGCATCAATTCAAATGACTGTCACTGCTAGTAGTAGTACTAAATACAACTCTATTTGAATATTTATTTAGTTCACTAAACACTTCACATACAAATCAACGTTAGATTTAGATGTTAATCCTTCACTTCCATTAAATTCATTCAGTGAACAACTGAAACACATGCTACCACAAATTGTCACACATATATGCATATTAAAATAAAAATATCAAATACATATTTCGAGCTTTAATCAATTTTGTTTTGAGCACTTTTTTATCAACTCTATTGAAGTAAAAACAAATTATTTAAAATTAAATGACAGCCGTACGTACGTTTTCAATAAACGATGTATGCATATAAAATTGAGTGCTTTTTGCTGTTAGTTAGCATAGCCATAGCGTACTGAAAATTTCGTTACATTTATTTTGTTTTTTTTCTGTGTTGCACAACACGTGTTAATACCAATTTTTTGACATTCTTTGTGTCCTAGAAATTAATGTGACTGCGATAAGTCCCAGCAGATGTTCTGCTGTGTTCTGCTGCGCGCTATTGTGGGACTATAGTATAGCTAGATGTTTTGAGATGTTTGCGGTCAATTACAAAATCGGCTACTAAATGTTTTATTTTTGTGTATTTGTAGCTAGCTGCTGGCATTGCAACAAGTCGGGGCCCCGTAAAATTTTGTGGTAAACTATTTGCTTGTATTATTTAAACGTACGCACATCAAAAATGTAGTCGAGCATAAGTTGTATTTAAGTGCATCCACTGTGGCACATTGAATCTTACGGTTTGTGGCGCACGTCACTCTCCTTAAGGATATCGTCGAAGGATATAACTCGCCTTACATGATGATGAAAGATATATGGTGAAATCTTTACTTTTTTGTCGTTAAAAAAACAATTTTTGATTCGCTTGAAAGCTTCATATGATTTGAAATGACGCAGACGGGAAATTTTCTCTAAGCGTAACATGTATTAAATATATTTAAAAATTTATACGCTACTAATAAAATTTATTTATTTAGTTTATTTTCGATCTATTGGATAAGTATTTTGATAATTTCAAGTCGAACGAGGAGGGTTTAATAATTTTGAGGCATGAATATTTAATCTAAACATATTTATATATTAAATTACTGAAAATGAGTATTTATTCAATGAAAATTCGTTTAATAAAAATATGGCTGAGTCATAATTTCAATATTAATTCTTAAACAAATATTGAATATAACATATTAATATGGACTGGGTTATTGATTACATTAGCGCAAATACTGAAGTTAATTAAAAGTTCATTTTTCAGTGATTTTAATTAACAATTAATGGTTTTGCCTTAAAATCAAACAAAATTGTTAGATTTCTTTGAAAGCTTAAAAGCTTTCTGAATGATGTAGATTGAAAATTTCTAGCAGCATAAAATAAATTAAATTCATTTAAAATTTTAATAGGATAAGAAATAATTTAATAGTACTTGAAGAATGCAATCATTTCAATTCAATAAAGCAAAGATAAGAGAAAATAAAAATGAAAGAATTATCAATTCTGAAGCAAGCCAAGAACGCTGAAATCATTAATAGAGTAATCCAAGAAACAATTCAATTTGAAAAATTTATCTCGAGCACAATCGTTAATATAATGTATATTTGTTTCTGTGGACGCTTTCCGGATAGCATATTGAATTGAAAGGTTAGTTTTATTGTAGATGGAATTCGGTTTTGTTGGTCACTTCAAAGCGACATTAATACGCTTGACAATTGTTCAGTTCTTTGTTCGTTTAAGTTTATGTTCTGATCCTGTGTTTAATTACACATGTAGGTGGACGAAGCACTTTCAGAAATTACCCGCACTTAATTCCAGAGATGCTCCCATTTTCTATTGTCATTCGAATTCCTACTTGCCTGCAATTCAGACTGTTTAGAAAAGGATGATAATTACATCTAGTATACAAGTAAAAAATACACACACATATAGTCCTGTAATCTTCGTTCGCTGAAAAGCAGCAGCGAATTCAACGATTTTTGTATTTTTCTATTTTTTGTATTTTTTGCTTATTAGAATGTTCTGTTTCGGAACAAAAGCGCGAGAATTTTAATGCAAAATATGCAACCTGTTTTCACCTGGCGTACATACTAACATATTCATAGAAAAAGATTCTAATCCCTAAAACATATTATGTTTCTGCAATTTTTCATCAAGCAAAAGCTTTCAAGCAAATCAACAACTTTGCGCGCAAGATAAACATCTCATATTCGACGAATGATAATAAACTAAGGCAGCGCGTTATTTCATTTTGTTGAAAAAATGATTTGTTACAAGTCAATTTAATCATTGCGAGCAAACTTTCATCATACCATGTACAAACTAATTGAATAAATAAAACACATGGTCTATAACAATGTTTATGGTTTGCAAGAAACATCCAGACACGTCATCTATTACAACAATCTCTATTAGTAAACTATAACGAAAGGAAATTGATGGTTTCTTGTAGTTTGTAACATGGTTACTTGTTGGATGATTAAGTGAACCACAAGAAATATTTCGCATTGCTTAGGACATGTTGTTGCTGGCTGTCATTTCGTTTATTAATTAATCTTAACGTTTAATCAACTTTTTGTTCTGTCTATATATAAAAACAACTGCAAGAAAACTTTTTGCTTGCCATTGTACGAGCGCGTGCGTAAATCAAATGTTGGTTGGTTGCTGGAAAACTTTCCGATATTAAATTGATTTTGAATAATCGGACTAATTATTTTCCAATAATTTGTTCCGTGCCAATAAATGGTTGTTGTGGCATCAAAATCGTTTAAATTCGCAAATTATAAACTAATCGCCTTCCTTCGTAAATTCAAAAATCATATTTGTCCAATATTAATTAAATTTCTGACAATGTTTTATATAAAGCAATTTACTCTTTAAAAATTTTGTGAAAAAGAATTCTATCAACCTTAGCACAAACATCGTTCGATATTGGATTAAAGTCTTTCACTTGAATTAACTGCAAACTTTATTTTCAACAACGTACTGTTATGAATTGGTGGTTTATGGTTGACATATTCCTTTAAAATACAAGGCAAAAAAAAGTAAATCCCAGGTAGTTGTGTGTTCTCACAAACGAAAAATTTATTTATCGAAATAATCCATGAAAACTTTCAATTAAATTATATCATCGACGATATATAGCTTAATACAATTAGACATTTCAGATATTAATAATTGAATTAATTTTGTGATACGTTTATCTAAAGTTAGTAAAGCTTAAACATGTCTGAAATTATTCTCTATACACTCATAGATAGATATATAAGTAAATTTATTTAACAAACACGTTTATAGCTTATATCAAATGAATAAATTAGCTTACATCGAAATGCGATTTAGCCGAGTTGAACGCAAAACGGGACAAAAAGATGTTGCATATAATTTATAATAATAGGTGGAATACAAAAAAAAACAGAAAGTGATTTCGTGTTAAGATTTTTGTAAAAGCGTTAGCATGTGAATACATGACACGCACTTGGTGATAAAACAATAACAATTACATACACGAAAAGTCAAAATGCAATTGAAATTATATTTGAGATTACTATTACATGTTGTTTGCTTTTAGTTTTCTATAAGTTGTTTTCGTTGTTGTATACAAAACGTGCACGCAACTTGGTAATCTTTTTTCGTTGTATTCCAACACAAAAATTACAAGAATTCTAAATTGGATTTGAAGTTTAATGAAACGCTATAAAATAATTGAATATTTATGTGTAGATAAAAATAAACCTTTAATAAAATAAATAAAACAAGCGTGTATATATTTTTATCACTACACTTTTTAATTATTTAAATATCGGAACAACACAGGCAAAGCTTTTTCTTTATAAAAGAACTTATTTGTAAAGATTTATTTGACAAGATAAGTCAGTTCACAATAACCATTTTAAAATTAGCGAATAATAAGCTGGCATGAAGCTTTCTCGATATAATAATATTTAATTGGCTTTACCATTTTATATAACGCTATAAAATAATTGAATATATTTATACATATATAAATTGAATGCGTACATACGTAAACCCTTAATAGGATTAGTCGTGTTTATTATTTATTTAAATATAAAAAAGTATTTTAAGAAAGAATCGTTTTGTTAATGGTAAAAAAAACGCAATTTCAAAAACATGTCTAGTTGTATTGTGTTGTTGAAAGGACAACATGTAAATGCAAACAGACTAATCCTGTACCAATGTCACATAAGGAATCTTCTGTATGTCGTATAAGTACGCAACAATAGAACGAAAACATGTCTAGCATATGGCAAGGAATTAAAAGTTGTAAAGAATACGATGAAAATGCCCCTTACAAAATTCGGTAAATTAAACAATCATAAATGAACGATTTCGGGAGCGATGTTTTGTCAACGGAACCATTTACAAAAAAATAAAATCCCTTCACAACTCAGCAGATATCAATGAAACTATTTCGCCCATCTATCATTCAATTATTATTATTTTATTTTTTGCTTCGGCGTTTTAAACTCACATAAAGATTATTTTCATGATAAAGTCGGAAAAACTCATCTGAATGTAAGGAAAGCTCAACTGAAATCAGGAAATGAGAAAACAAATCATAACAGCATGAAAACTCAAATGTAAATGTAAAGTTTTCACTCTTACACTTTTCCTGTATGCGGTAAAATCTTTTGACGTTTGCTATGTATCCACCTATCTAGAACAAAACTTTTGCATGATGTTTAACTTGATTTAAAAAAGGCGAAGCAAAACTTAATACAACATCCAAGTTTAAAAAGCGCAAAGCAAATTAGTTATTCAAGAAGTGGCTCGCAATATTGATAAAAATTTAATGCGAAAACGCTGAAATAAAATTTTACAACCTGAAAAAAATCAACTCACGTGAAAATTTAATCCGTCCCTTTATATTTTATATTCGCTATATTATTGTTGTTCATAATGGAGGTTGCTTTTATTTGGTTCCGAAAAAAAAAGTTTATTTAGCACATTTTTCTAGAATCCAGTCACATTTTTGTTTAATTCAATATTCACAGCAGCAATAAAGGAATTTTTTTACCCATGTACATTCTTGCGCATTTTTATTGATATTAAAACTGGAAATCAATTTTTATTGTCTCTATGAATATGTAGTAGAAGGCAATAATTATTAGATTTTTCCATAAATGAAAATATGCAAAATAAGTTACAATTAAATACAATTCTACGTTAAATTTACATATATAATTTATGCAGATATAAATTTAATGTTCCTATAAAATTGTAATCATTTTACAGACACGTTGTTACAACTATTCGTGTGTATAATTCTTACGCCTTTTGAAACAATAGCAATAACAAATTGTTTTAAACTGTGCTTTCACAAACAATTTCTTAGGGTGAGGCTGTACTCTCATTTCGAATATGTAGAACAATTTGAAAACTTAGAAAAATGATAATTTTATGACGAAAAAGTTTAACTTTCTAATTTTTAATCACAATAAATTATATAAACAATATCTAGGTGCTGCACGGCGACGACTTTTAAGACTTTACGGAACTTTTGCTAAAAAATATTGTATTAGATTTTTGGATAGTAGCGTTAATTTCACTGAAAAAATATTAATAACATTTTCAAGTTTGTTAGTTTTACATTGTTATATTCAGACAATAGTATTTATTGGCATGCCATAAATAAAATAACTACTAAAATGTTGACAATAAAAAAATCCAATATCTATATTATTTATTATTCGTTGAAATTTGAATTTGAATGTAAATAAATCGTGTCGATTTCATACTAAATATTCACTGACTACTTGTTTATTATTATTCAACATCGCAAATGCATAATGTGATATATGATGTTAATTAATTGTTTATTTTGCATGGCGGACACATAAAATTTGAAGGAAACAAAATGATGTTTGCGGTGCGACATGTGTTTGGCAATTCATACCAACATTTTATTCAACATTATTCCGGTTTGACGAACCGCAGCATCCGTTCGATTCAAACTACTATCCCCAAATGGATCATCTCACAGTAATTGTTTTAGCTTAATTTAATGTCGACGGGCAAAAAATATTGAAGTAAGAGTTTGGTTTATATAGAAAAGCAACGCGCTTAATATTTAATGTTGCATTAAATTCGCTAACAAAGACATTTCAACGATTCAATTTATGAATCATTTTTCATCATGACAATGTCCCAACACTATCTAAATTTTCCAGTTACTTTTTTTTGATTAAAACTTTTAGATGTTGCGAATTTGAAAAATATCATTTCGAAAGTGCAAGTGACATGATCTAATCGTTTTACAAGATTATCTGAATGATGGAGTATTGGAATTGGAAGGAAGTGTCCATTTAAATGCTGATGCATTTTTAACGATCTATAATTTGCACGATTGCAAACACAAACACAAAATTGTTTCAAAAACTAACAAATTTCATGCACATTATTTCAACATAATTACACAATCATAAATAGTCGCATTTGTGAGTGGATTTAGAGCAATCTGGCACAATTTATGTGCAAAAGTCTTGCATCTTGTAACATATCTAATTATTCGGGAGCGTAAATTGTCTTTTAATTTACTGTGCGTGTGTGCTTTAAAATCTATACAAGTAGCACATGACGCGGTGATATTTCGTTGTGGAAAAGCACAATCTGTGCACGAGACAGCCAAAAAGGTGGATATATCCGTACATACAGGATCCGGAAGGGAAACTCCGACAACTCGTGATAAATGAGTGAACCGCACACCGACTTGTCCTATATGAAATATATCCCATGGCACACAAAGACTAAACACTTTAGGGTGGCTCGTATTCTACTAAACGAATCATAGTTTAGAAAAAATGCGGCGATATATGTACGTACATCTGTTTGGTAATTAACATATAGCGTTTTTCCACAGTCGTCGGGATAAAAAGCATTCATGTGTTTTGTTGGAAGACAACTTAAGAAATTATAGCGTTCATTTATTATTCCATGTGTGATGCCAGTAATTATGATTAATAACTTTTAAAACGCTTGAAATAGTATCTACGTGCAGTGATCGTCATTTAAATGTTGCTTATTTACATTTTCATAAAATTGCATTACCGGCTTTCGATAAAAAATTTATTTGCCGCGTAGCGCGTTAATAAAATTGAATATTTGTACATAAAATGGACTTTTAGCAAATTGATTTTCACATTTTTGCGTTTTTTAGATATTTCGCAAATATTTGCACAAAAATAAATGCAGCAGCAAAAATGTTTTGTTTGATTACATTTATTTATTTATTTTTAATCAAGTTTGTAACAATTGTTTATACGCAACAACCGCAATTTTATAAGTAATTTATTGTTGACCTACTTTGCGTTTTTTTTTCATTAACACTAAAACAAATATTCATTGTAAATTAAAAACTGTTCATTTTAATCAATAATCATAATAAAACTGCAAACGTTAAAATTTAATCATAATTTATAATTGATTTGCAAATTGAAAAATAACTATTTCAAATACAATTCGATTTAGGTAGTGAAATATAGGTCAGATTACTAAGTTAATTAATATTCTGAAATCTAGTTTAGTTTTTTTCCATAGTGTATATGTATGTATTATACATACCTGTATCATGTATGCGTCGTGAATTTATGAATGAATGTTTGTATTTACAAAAATAATTAACATTTTCATAGCAGCGGGCTATTAGCACCGTATCTATAATTTCAATATTATTAATTTTAGTTTGAATGTTTGCGATTTGTTAACAGAATTCAATACTGTTTTAGCTGTAAATAATTCATAGGAAATTTTGGTCGGCTTGTAAAACATCACATAATTTTCAGTAAAATCATTTTAATAAAACATTTTAGCATGTTTAGTTTATTCAATATATATTGCATATTTGACTAACCGAACAAAACATTGGAGTTTTTATTATTAATATTGCACAACACAAGTTTTAATCAAAACACACCTTTTATATCCCGTGGTTTTCTATTAGCTAACAGATCGAATAATCAATAAATTTACAATAACCAACAAAGGATGCAGATATTTAATAACTAATTATATTATTTTATGAAATAGTAAACTTTATCGACACATAAAATAACTTTCTATGAAATGAAATTATTTATAACTTGATATTAATTACATACAGAAACAATGTTAGTTTTATGTTTGTAATAAAAAATCAGCGTGGCGTTTAGATATAATTTATAGATGGAGGATTATTATACACGTTCGCTTGCTTAGACGAAATGAGAAAATTGCAATTAACTTACTCATGATTTTGGTTTTTGCGAATAACAAGACGGGAGAGAATTTGCGAACGATGAAAGAAAAATTGGTAGTTGTAAGTAAGTACATAAGTACATACATACATGTACAATACATGTAGTATGTACATATAGGATTATATTCTAGTTGTCACTGAATATTTGAAATGTTTTATAATGATGCAAAAGTAAGTAAATTTTGTGGCTCAGCAAACCGGAATACCTTTGTACACAATCCGCAATGAATTGCCAAACACATGTCATGCCACAGACATCATCCCATCAATGACAAGATTTCCTCTCTGCTACCTGCGTTTTGTGTATGTACATGTCTGAAGTACCTTAATGCAGATTGCATATACATCAATCCGCACTCAAAATTCAAGCTCACCTCAAAACATCGATTTATATTTATGAGCTAAAAAGGGGTGAGCGCAATTGAATTATGCTCTAGGGATTCTATTTTATTGATGCGCTGTCACTCATAATGTCATGCAATGCAAAACAACAAAAATTTTATATTTATGCGCTTTTGAATTTCTTACACAAACATATACGTGTATTGTAAAAAATCTCAACGGTAGATATATTCAAACGCTGGAAGCAAAGTCAGGGACATGTTTTTGGTGATGGATGAGACAAGGCTTAATAACAATATACTATCGATCTAACTGAACTCAACTGTCCAACTTTTCTAAGAAACTTCTTTTCTATCCTCAAAGGTCTTAATTGACATTAATTTGTTTGGTATTTAGAAGATTAAATACAAATGCTTAAACAAACTTTTTTTCATTCGTGTTTATATTTTGAAAAGTACGTCGTTTGGGAAATTCTTCATTTTATCGTTTAATTAGTACTGGAATGTAAATAATTTGAATTTAATTAAATTGTTAGCTGTATAAAGTAACAATTTTCATTCCCTCGAAATTTCATTTTTAAATTTGAATCGATAATTTTTCAAAGAGAAATATGACAGATGTTGATCTTGAATGACATTTTTTCATGAGGGTTAATTCCTTAGTGACCATAAGCATATATATCATCTGAAGGGTACACTCCTATCTATAAATGATTTATAACATTTACGAGGAATTCCATACGATGGTATTGTGCCTTGTAGCATGGTTACATACATACACACTTTACTTCTGTTTAATTTAACATTTGAAAAGTTAAACAGAAAGAAATTTATACGCAAAAAAGCAATTTTTTGCATATTGATTATTTATGAGGGTGGCTGATGGTACCTTTATGGAAAAGCGAGCAACCAGTAAACGTGTTTGTGTCATAACATGTCACGTTCGTAATATTTCAATTTATTTATCACCGCTGATGTTAAAATACAACAGCCAAAAAAAGTGACTCTTCAACATGTCAACTGATATGAATGACTATAGAAAGACCTTCGAAATAGAAAACAAACTCGACATTAATAGATAAATGAATTTTTGGAACTAAATATAGGGTAAAAGATTGCCACATACGTACAAGATACGTTCATCCAGTTTCTACAAATATTTTGTCGTTGGTTAAATGAATATTTATGATGTGTCAACGTTTCTTATCTATTGAGCGGGGAAAGGTAGCAACATGTTTAAAGCTTATTACATGCACGAAAATAATGTCAAAAATGTAACTGAAATAGGGTTGGCTGCTAAACGTGGAGACATTAAATAAATTACTTTTTTTTCATTCTTTCTATTTGGTTATTTATTCTATAAGTCATTATTTATTTCAGCATGATTTAATAAGTATGTAAAAATACACACATGCACACACAAACATACTCACACACATATAAGAGAAGAGATTTACTCAAAAGTTAATAATTTATTGAAATATCCAATGAACCATGTTGTACACACCATACACGCTAATAATAAATTATAAATAATTTTTTACAAATTTCAAATCTATAAATTTACAATAAATCAAATAATTTTTCTACATTGTTAATAAATTGTTTTTGCTAAAAATAGTTATGAGGTAAATGGAAATGTTAACATACAAGAAAGATTAATGATAATCAATTTCAATATTAATATAAATTGAATAATATAAAGAATATTCTTTAAGCATAATATTTCATTGTTTACATAATTAATACTATATATATTGTAATGTAGGTATAGTATAATACTCTTACCATTACTTTCTGTAATGCATTATTATATTTCACACTTTATGGTTCAAATATAAGTAAATGTGTTTGCACGAGTGCAATTTTAAATCACGTTTTTGAATTTCTAAAACGTTATCTTCAACCATTAAATTGTACCATAATTATAAATTACGTGTTACGCAACAAGAAAGAAAACTTTTTCTTCATATCTAAATAGTAACACATAATCCTAAATTTAACACCTAATACCCGAAAAAAAAAACATCCAGCACACAATATTTTTACCTTCTACAAAACGAACAAAATGTTGATCCTCATATCTGCTTATTTATCGTTGCACTTTAGATAAGCTAGTAGAAGCCTAAGAATTTTCTACAGCCATAAAAACGTTCATGCCTTGCAAATGTTTATCCTCGCCCAACAACCGAATATTACATTTTGTTTAAGATATGTTTGTCGAGCGCATTTCAACATCAAACTTTATAGATGTGTGGGTAAATCAAACATTTAAGATATCGTATGACATATGTGTACATAGCAAGAAGCATGGTACACACATTTCCAAACAAAGAATGGAATAAAAACTGACCCTTCCATTCTCCAATATTAAATAGGGGATGATGATAAACATTAACAATGTCGAGATAAGTCCATTAGATAATTGCTCAAAAAAATGCATCAATGTGAATTTTTAATCTTGAACGTTTTTGAGGCAATAGAATGCTGTTTAGATACGAGATTTGATCTGTCAGATGTTTGATATATCGATGGATTGGAAAATGGATTTGGGCTCTTGTCCGGTTCGATCCAGAGAGAGGAGCTTTTGATTCTATACGTGTTCTCGCATTTATCAAAAGCATTTCACTACCTGGCTTTCGATAAGTCAATTTTTTTCAATTTATTATGTAAAGTATTTATTTATCATTATTTACATATGTTAACATTTTCGTTCGGATAATAATTTTGCATCACAATACAATCCATACGAACCCCCTTCAAATTACATACATACGTGCTTTTAGCATTATTTGCTTTAATTTAAGCTTCAAAAAAACTAAACCAATTTGCATTACCCACCCATCCCCTTTTTTATTAATTAAGAATTTGCTAGTTAGGTAAATATGATTACCAACAATAAATGTATTCTATTGGTTTACATTTGTTGTACTTAGGTGTTCTATTTTATGTTCTCTATTGCGTCATAATATAATGTTTCCACCATATATATTAGTTAGTTCTCCGTGATAACACGATGTTATAAAATCAACTTGAATACTATCGAGTTGTAATAGTATCTTGTAATAAACTAATTTCCACATACAGACAATTTATATGCTTTGTATCTACATTAATTTAACTATAAGTACTATGTACTAACATAATTTCTTTATTGTATTAGTGAAGAGGAACATTAAAAGTGGCAATTAAAATGTAGACGGTATAAACACTTTAATAATTTTGTGCAATTCATACCTTTTTTGCAAATTGTGTTTAAAGCTTTAACGCTTATAAACGGATTGAATTTTAAATTCTATAAATTATCTGTTTATACGTTAATAACTGTAACTGACCATATTAAAAACCATTAATGGTCTTTTAATGACTTAATCTATTTGATAATTGCAAGATTTGAATTAACCTCTAATTATAAAAATTTCAAACAGCAAAGATCATTTAAAACCTCTTTAGAAATACAATTTTAATTAAACATTTTTAATTTTCAATTCTTGGACTGACTTTATAATTTGTATCGTCTTTGCAATTTTCTGATTTATATCTCAAGTACGAGCTGCGAGCTGTGAGTAGATTAAGCTAACTATGTATTATAACAGATTTTTTTGATTTTATCTTTTCATGTTAGAAAAAATGCCTTTTTCAAGCATAATTTCTGCTCATATTACCATAAACTCATAAGCATTCAATGGGGTAGTTTATATAAAGTTTTATTGGGCGGAAAACTGGCTTTATATGGTTAGCGTATTTATTTGGACCGAATGCAGTGGTCCCTTGTGGGGTTCCGCGATTGCACGAATTTCCATATTTCATAAAACTTTACCTAATCTGCCGGCCATTGTCTGACATATATCTAAAATAAGATTCGACCTTTTTATGCATTTTTTTTTAAATTCCACAAATACCATCTTTTTTTCTCCCCCTATATATGTATGAAAATGGAAATATTTCATTTCTATATATATTTGACAATCAAGTGTACAACAAAACTTTACATATTTCTTTATTGTTCAACCTAATTTTAACTTACAATAAATTTTTGTGCCGTGAAATATGAATGCACTTACAATGTATTCATAGATAAAATTCAATTTTATGTCTTGGATGTGTGCATGAAAATTTTTAGTGAAAAACTAAGGAGATGAGAGATAAAATTTATACATACATACATTGAATACTTAAATAAAATGTTGCACGTCAATAATAATATTGTACTAGTTTTAAACTATAGAAGAGTCTGTTAACTAAATTAAATATAGATATTAACACGCACATTTTTATTAAATGATATGTAGGTATAGCTACTACTATAGGGAAGAACATTCACAATTTTTAGTGAAAAACTAAGGAGATGAGAAAAAATTTATACATACATACATACATTGAATACTTAAATAAAATGTTGCACGTCAATAATATTATTGTACTTGTTTTAAAACTATAGAAGAGTCTGTTAACTAAATTAAATGTTAATATTAACACGCACATTTTTATTAAAGGATATGTAGGTTTAGCTACTGCTATAGGGAACAACATTCACAATTTTTGGTGAAAAACTAAGGAGATGAGATAAAATTTATACATACATTCATTGAATACTTAAATAAAATGTTGCACGCCAATAATATTATTGTACTTGTTTTAAAACTATAGAAGAGTTTAACAGACTAAATTAAATATAGATATTAACACGCACATTTTTATTAAAAGATATGTAGGTATAGCTACTATTATATGGAAGAACATTCACAATTTTTAGTGAAAAACTAAGGAGATGAGATAAAATTTATACATATGTATATTCATTGAATACTTAAAGAAAATCTTGCACGTCAATAATATTGTTGTGCTAGTTTTAAAACCATAGAAGAGTCTGTTAACTAAATTAGATAAAGATATTAACACACACATTTTTATTAAGAGAGATACATATGTAGGTATAGCTACTCTACTATAGAGAGAAACATTAAACAATTTTGTCGTCGACCTTTATATTTCAAAATTTATGTATCATTAAGTTTTTGCTCCATTTTTTCATACATACATTGAATATTTAAATAAAATGTTGCACGTGAATAATATTATTGTACTAGTTTTAAACTATAGAATAGTCTGTTAACTAAATTAGATATAGATATTAACACGCACATTTTTATTAAAAGATATGTAGGTATATAGCGACTAGTATAAGGAGGAACATTGACAATTTTGTCGTCGACCTTTATATTTCAAACTTATGTATCATTAAGTTTTTGCTACATTTTTTATTTGAACCTCTAGGTCCATTCTTTCATCTATAACGGTTACGTGAAGCATAAAATTTTTCTAAAAGTGAAATGTGTGATAAAAAAATTTTGGAGCATAAGTGCTCTTTTAGTAAATTTTGATTATTGCAAAGGGATGTATTAAAAAAATGAAAAGGTTTTACGATGACATCTTGTGGGATATAAAGGGGAATGAATGCGCAATATTGTGTGACACTTTACTGACATTACATGTTCTAGCTGTAGATATTTTGGTTTTCAATATGGTTACGGAAGGGTGACTTATTCACCAAAAATCCATTACATGAAAAATAAAATCATCATAACAATGCACTCTAAGTTATTACATTTAACAAATGATTATTTTTGAATATATGCTGACCAACGAGTTGCGCTAATGTTTGAAATAAAATTGAACAAGCGCGAGTTAATTTAATTTGCGAGCGAATAGTTTTCAATAAAAAGGTCATCGAAGCGTTAGCTAAATTTTAGATATAAATTTGATGCGGTTTTAATTTATCTCCACATTGTATAAATTTACTCAATGGTCAAAATGCAAAAAATAAAACGCACCAAAACAACAACAACAACACTTTTATTTATGCATCCATATTGATTAATTTCACATAAAACAAAGTCGAGTCATGAATTAAAAATAATTAGATGGATAACTGAAAAAGTAAGGCAAATTTATGCAACACGTAATTTTTAATTCAATTGCATACAAACACGCAAACCAATTACAATTCGCATTGAATGATTTACAAATGCTTTATTAATTATTTAACAACCAGTGGCAATTATTAACTTTCATAAATTTATTATTTAAAAGTGGCTTTTGTATTATTACAACGAATAATTGATATGAAAAGTTTCGTAATTAAAATCATGTTGGGTAAACTGTTACATTTACATTGTAAATACAGCAACGCGAAAAATACAGCGTTATTAATTACTGATAATTAAAATGTTGCTGAAAAAGTCAATAAAATACTGCTAGTTAAGCTTAAAATTAATTTTATTTATTTTAAATTACTACCACAATACAATTATAATACAATATTAATCATATACATACCTATATTCAAATACTAAATTTAATTACATCAAGCTACAATATACTATTCATTTGAAATTATGAAAATAAAAACTGCTTAACTAGGAGATGATAATTTAACGTAAATTCCAAGTTGGTTGCGGCGTTATCATTGAAGAAACTTTAGAAAATTATCGTTGAAATTTGGTTGAAAGCTATTTTCATTTCTCTCGTTTCATTGATGAGAAGTTATTGCGAAATTCACAATTATTAAACATAAAGGTGAGTAGCTTTAAAACTAAGCTAAATCATCGTTCCAACCGAAATAAAATTTCAGCTTAATAACGTCAATCTATTGTTTGTAAAGAGTATTCACTGAACACAATAATTAAATCTAGAAGATTAAATTTTTATTTATATATATATAGTAGTAAGGATTTAGAAACTTTGAAGGGATTTTTATTAATTTGAGATCAAAAAGAGATTTAACCAAATAGTAAAAAAACGTTTCTTTTATGTGTAACGATCGTTTTTGTTTGAAAATGTATAATAGAATTTCCTTGTTGCAATTTAAATTCACTGACATAATTTATTTTATTGAAATTCTTTGGATAAATGCGTGTTGAAAGTATTTAGTGCTTATAAAAAGGGGTGGATAATAAATGGAGCAAATGATGTTGGGATAAAATTTACATTTGCGCGTTTTAGAACCGGCCCTTCCTCAAAAACTACAAACGTTTTTCAAGTTCATATTACGTTGCAGTTGAATGAATTTAAGGACAACGACATTACGTCGCACAAACTATTTAACAAAAACTGTTTTGGCACATGCACGTAATAATTTTTGTTGTTGCGCCGCGTAAAAAATTTCTGTGGTATATTTTCGGGGGCTATTTGTTATAATAGTGGAGTGTGAGTTGAAGGGGGAAGATGTGATTCATTCACTCCCAGGACACGTTTCCTGTGACGCTTGGCCGAACTGCCTTGGAGATGGACCCTCTTTATGTATTGTGTATAACAGTTACACCAGAAAAAAGTTGATGCGTACCATGTTTAATTGAAAAATTCTTTTTGCGTTGTTGTCACAAATTGTTTTTTTTTGTTTCAATTCTCGTTTCATAATACAAAAGAAATTCCTTGAAGAATAACAAAAGCATTGTTGTATATAAACTAATTAAATACTTTAGGGGTGGTACTCCAAAATGTATACAATTACATTAAATATTTAAATTTTGATGTTTAGCAGTTACATTTTTAATCGTTGCGTTTAATGAAGTGAAATATAGATATAGATATTTTTAAATATACACAGCAACATTTTGATAAAATATAATGTTCTTTAACTTAATAGTCGCGCATAATTTTGCTTGAAAATCACGTAAATTATCTTTTTAAGCACAATTAACAGTATCCAGAGATATTAAAAATCATTAACGACGTTTTAATATCTTCATCCTTTTGATAATTTCGCAAAATATGGCAATTATGTTTTATTTACCTTTGAAAATGAAAACAAAAAGCTTTTAAAGACATAATAGAGAATTTCCTTCTACACATTACACATTACAAGTTAATCGAAATAGAATTTCGTAAATTTACCATTTATTTAACAACTTTAAAGCGTTTAGTTTTTGTAATATGTGGGTGTGTGCTTTACCAAGTTTCAAACTTTCAGCTGCACAATTAAAAATTTAATATTCTATTAGTATTAAGCAATGGGAGCATAAACATCAAAATTAATTTGAAATATGCCCTTAAAAATTCTCAAGTGTCTTCTATTTGATTAGCAAACAAGCGTTTCTTAAATTAAATGAATACTTTATGAAATTTTTCGCATAATATTTATGTAATATAAAATATTTAATGAATAAATAAAAAATTAATACTGGGAATTGTTGAAAAATGATATTTTATAATGACAACTCGAAACAATATTTCAGCGAATTAATAATGCATGTGGATGCTGATGCGATGGTGATGCTCAAAAAAATGAAATATTGTCCTTTTGTGGACGCATTAAAGTCATTTAGGGCGCTGTTGCGTATCAAATTTGACAAATTTTGGTCTTGCAGAGCTTTATTAAAGAATAAAAGTGGCTAATGGACAATGGCTAATTCTCCGTCTGGCACAACCACAATAACATAATTCCATCTGTTTCATAGGGGGCTTGCTCTGCCACGGACTACTAGTCATAAGGGCATTAATCCTTAATGGCTATTTCCCATATTCCACACGTTCTCTTATTTATTACTTTTCCCCAAAAATATATCAATTAACTTTGCGTATACGTAGATACGTATATACGAACGTAGCTTAATTAAGTGCTTACGAGCATGTTGTTTTCACTGCATATTTAATTCGCTCCCAGTGTTAAATTGATAACAAATTTATGAAGATGGCGTTAAAGTTATTTGTATAATAGTAGATGTACTAGATGATTAATTTTATGGTCTCCTGCACAACATATGCATGTAAACTGCCCTTTAGAACCATATTGCATTTATGTCCATATATCAATGCGCATATTTTTTATATTAGATCGCTTTATCAATTTTTAATGTCAAAATATCTAATTTATTGGAGCTTACATTCATTATTTTCGGATTTACTTATCATAATGCAATTGTGTACGTTAAAGAAAAATCCCCTACGCGCTGTGTAGAAAAATTGCAATCAAAACGATATTAATCTAAATTTATGGATGTAAGAAATCTTGTATGAAATGTTCAGGATTGTGTTTTAAAACACCATTCGTCGAGGCATACTAATATTTTATTGTTATTACCGAGAAATTGTTTTTAAGACATTTTCGGACTCTTTAAAGTTCTTTCTACTACTTACATATATGTATATTACTGTGTCCAAAAAGTAAGACCAATTTTTAATTTCAATAGCGCAGGCAAATCGCACATCATTAAAAAAAAATTCTCACTTTGTAAGCTTTGTAATAAACGTCTGTAACAAATTTTTAGTCAAAATATTTATTAGTTTTTGTTTTACGTCGAATCATATCTTCTATCGTCCCAAAACAGTTTCTCCACAGTAGTCTTTTGACATTTTAGGATATTTCTAAGTGATACGGTACTAAATAAGACAAATTTGGTAGTTGTGGATCGATATGCACAGGATTTTTGGTGATAAAATCACTAAGAATGAGTACACTGTGCGAGGTGCATTGTCAACGTTATGGCATTAGTCAATAATATCCAGATTTTAGGCCCAAAATATCTTCCAAAATAATATAAATGTTATTTCAATATACCAACAAGTCCCGAACAGACATATTTAGAAATCCAAGCACAATTCCTTTGGTTTTCTTGACGTTGGTAAGGGTTGGTGCTCGTTCGGAGCGTTCTTGTCTTTAAAGCCTTTTCGACTTTCTTTTTACTGATTCCACCACTTGTAAGCATTGCTTTTTGACAAAACATAGTTCCAAAAGATATTCAGCACACAATGAAATCACCGACTGCCAGAACGCAGTGGAAGCATCGATTTAAAGTAAAACTATTGTGTTATGGAAAGGTAATTTTGACAAATTCATTTGTGTTGCTAATTTGAATGCTAATTTGCGCTTACCTTCTATGCTCAGATGTTCGCCTAGCAACATTCGTTTTATCAAACATGTTATGAAATTTTCAAACTTTGCACGGCATTTACATCAAATTTATATAAAAATTTCGAGATGTACTAAGCGAATATCTGAGTGCAGACGGTAGGGAATTTTAGTTCAGTGAATTTCCGCATGTGTAATGTGTATTCTGTAGCTGCACCATTGCTAAAAATTTTAAAATATTATTGCAAAATTTGACGAATTTTTATTGTAAATTTGTGGAAACTATTAGGCGAATATCTGAGCGCAGACCGTAGGGAATTTTAGTTGAGTGAATTTCCGGATACTGTATTCGGTGGCTGCACCATCGCTAAACATTTTAAAATATTATTGCAAAATTTGACGAATTTTCATTGTAAATTTGTGGAACGTATTAGGCAAATATCTGAGCGCAGGCGGTAAGGAATTTTAGTTCAGTGAATTTTCGAATACTGTATTCGGTGGCAGCACGATCGCTAAAAATTTTAAAATAATACAATATTAATAATATAAGTATTTCGTAAGGGGATATCATAAAGCTTAACGTGTAGTTAACGTTTAGTCTTTTAAATTCTTGATAATGCAATCAAGATACTATTAATCTCTAAAAGTTTTTCTAATCATTTCTAAAATGTGATCAAATCTACTTGCAATAATTTTGAATTGTTAGTTATATAAAATTAAATATAATAATACTTTGGTGGTTACCCCTATGCCTATAGATGTTATATATTTATTCAAGTAGAATTAATTGTGATGTATTATATATTAAATAGCTTTTAACGACATGTTATTTCCACCTGCTTATGCAAAAATTAATGCTTTATGAAGTAACTTAATATCGATTAGTATATTAATACTTTTATTGGGTCACTTTCAATCTTGTTTATAATTCATTAATTTTTATACGCTTTGCATGCTTAACTCGCATATTTTTGCCAAACTATCAATCACATCTTTCAGATACCTTTTTCGTTTAAAGCGACTTCATTACGCCATTTCAGGTTGATCATAACTGAAGTAACCTTATTTGATTTTTAATATAATCTAGATATAATATCCACATTCTGATTAGGTTATTACCTAAAGTTCATAATTCAAATACTTTGCTGTAATTTAAATACACATCTTATACATAGACGTAGGTAGGAATAATAAAAAAACTTTTTTAAACTTTTTTTTTTGTTTGAAAAGTTTCATAAATACACTGTTATACATGTCCTAGTTGAAAAATATGAGGTTGTTTAATTAAACTTTACGGTATTTAATATGCTATTTAAACATTTCATAAAAAATTAACCAGATTGTTGTAATTAAATAAGGTAACATTAAAATGGTTTCAAACCAATTAGTGATGCAAGTAAGCATTTATGTGGTGTGAAACAAACTCTCTTATTGACATATTATAAAGTGCTGATAACGAGCGATTTGTAACTACACGCACATAAAAAGCTGTCAGTTTGACACCACATTTTAACGTAGCAGACGCCACTATCATATGTCACGAACCCAAAACTGCCAAAAGCTAAACTCATGGGAAAATGCGCCACGAAAATACCACAAAAACGCACTAAAAATAAATCTTCCGTTTTAAATGCAAATAACTATTGATTTATTCACATGTTTAACAATTTTATTAAAAAAATTCAATTGTATAAAAATATCTACATAAATATTTTTTTATGAATGCAATGAAAAAATATTTTGTATATGCAAATGAAATAAAAAAATTCAATTCTCGTTTGATTACTTTATATTGTAATGTAATATTTCTAATTCTAATTATCACGTTTTGTTTTCAATGTAGGTAGGTATCTACGATAAGTACCTAATTAAAAACCGTGATGCAGTTTAATATAATAATAATAATAATAATACAAAATGTTGTAATAAAAAGATCAGTAGTATGGAGATTGCGCTTATAATTAGATAACACCAACAACAAAACAAATGGCGCAAAGGCCGAATATAATATACGTAATATGCAATAGGGAATTTAATATAATTGTTGATAATGAGTGATAGCAATTTACTATTATAGACCAATAATTGGAGCAACCAATCTAATTATGGAATATATACGATTTGGACTGTTTCATCACATGGCTAGTAAACAGTCGTAACTGGCCTGATTTAGCTGATTGTTGTCAATGATAATTATACGAATTTATTTCAATGTTACGTGAATTATTGCAGTAAACAGACAAGGGGGCGTTTATTCCTCTAATACAATGTAAACTAAAACCGATTCCAACTTCCCACGAATCTTAATTACGATTTAGAGTTATGATAGTTTCGTAGTTGCAAAAATGTACATGATTTAGAACTTGTTGGTCAGGGCGACAATAAAAAACATTTAGCAACAAAAACAGGGCGATAAAGAACGTGATAAAAAACAAAGTGCGTATAATCTATTTATATTAAATTAAAATCTGTCTGACAGACACGAGAGGGAAAAATGTTTTGTGCGGCGGCGTTGGTGGTGCATTTTCAATTTGAATTTTTGATGTAAAACTAATTTTCAGGATAGGAATCCATTAGCTGTTGGCGCAAAGCCAGCCGTTGAGCACAAATGAACATTTTTTCCTCTCTGTTTGTTTGTTGTTGCTTGCAAAATAGGATAAATTCGTTGCCGTTGTACTTTAACGATGCGACGATAAGGTTATTGTGGTCAGTGTGTGCATTTTTTACAATGTGGGGGTCTTTATATTGAATACCCTTACATTTAATGTGCGCGCATTTTATATAAAAAAAGGCGCTTGTTACAAAAATTACTATTTCCACACCCAAAAGCGCTGCAATTTTACAAAATAATCGCATCGTGAATGAGTCGTGACAACTCAACATGATTTTTCTCCATGTACTTACACGATTTCTTGACATATTTGTGATGAAGTCATTATTAGAAAATGACCTTTTTTGTCCTGTCGTACCGTACCTATATGCATGTGTAATGTAATTGAGATTCGTGGGAAGTGAACGTTTATGTATTGATGGCGTTTTAAAATATATTTTGTTAATGTGTACGTAGCGCTATTTAATTGTCAATTGCAAATGACTAAATATTTGGCATGCGCGCTTTATCAGAATTTGAATGAAATGAATTGAAATACGCGCTCCGCTCCGCTCCGCTCACAACTTTCTAATATCAATCAACTTGAAAAGGAGCAAATGCACTTCAAACAAGATGTTTTTCAAGTTTATCTAAATCATTTTCCAATCAAATGGTATAACTTATTTACAGATAGGTTCAATTTCTCTTCAATTTCAACAAATTAAAGTATTTTATGAGCAATTTTAGTGACTATAATAAATTTTACAAAATTGTTCAAAGAAAATTTTATACAAAGGAGAATGTGCTTTATGTTCCAAAAGACCGTTATCTTCTATATTTAATTTAATTAGTTTAACAACAATAATAATAAATTTTAGAGCACATTCACAAACTATTACTCGCTTTTTTTCTTAGCCATGGAGAATTCAATAAAATCAAAAACTGCTCGTAATATTGTTCCATATAATAAATGATTATTTTTTATATTTGGATATCCATAGTTAGTTATTGCTACATAAATATTTTAATTAAAAGAATGCAAAATAAAGAAATTTAAATAAGTAATTGATATTTATAAGATTATTCCATTTCTTGTTTAATGTTATTCAACAAAAATACTTGATATTTATACAAAGTACGTATACGTATGTACTTACTTACGTACATACCTTTTATTATTTAAAAATAAAATTTAAAGAAAAAGAAACACGTAGATATAATAATAAATTCAAATATTTATTCAGTGATTTTTTATTTATCGCAATATTTCCTCTTTATGCAGCTTGCTAAAAATATGGAATGATGTTATCATGTTCAAAAGAAGCAGCATAATGTTTCCTGTTTTCTTTCAATAAATGTGAAATTATTTTTCGAAAAAGCACATATTAAAAACAATTAATTTAATGGAGCATTATGGAGCAGAGAATCTCTGTATAATATATAAAAGCTGTAATAAATGTAAAATGTCTTTAGGCTGTAGTTGTAATAAAGAAAAGGATTGCCTATTGTATTTGTAAATGAAATTGGTGGATTTAAGTGAAAAGCATGGAAAGTTGTTGCAATAAGTTCAGTAATAGCAATAAACGTCTCGTGCAAGTTTCTTGCACTGGAAAATCTTAGCGTAGCCAGTCTTTTCTCAAGTTATTGGTGTTTTAACTGCCTTCTCGTATCGTCATATCCTAGTTGCAACTCATAAATACAAACGCAGTGGTTTTGAACCAGATGTAATAAATGACTGCGTCATGCCTTCAACATTACTCTCACAAAGCTTTTATTGGTTTTTCGAATCTAACCTAATCCCATCATAAATAAAATATGTTGCGTTACTATATTATATTATTATATTATATAAATAATAACATCTTTTTTTTCAGCCTTTTTTCTCGCTGATTGTTTTTTATTAAAAAAAAACCAAAATCAACAACACGTCTATGTTGTAATAATTTAATTTAAATTAAACAATTTGCATCATTTCCATATAAAGCGTTGTGATGTTTAAATATCATACATTCACATATAAAAACGCTTTTTGTTTCTGGCAGATGAAAATTGCAAATGCGGTTTAAACCATTTCCATTAAAATATTGAAAATATAAAGCAATTTGTTCTTGGCATTGTAAATATATGTTTTATTGCGCACGTACACACATCTAAAATTGATATAGTTGTTTCATTACACTATCATTAGAATAAAATATTATTCTTTGTGGAAAATTAATTAAAATACCAAGGGAAACCTTTCTGATTAACCGTAACACATAAAATTTGCGTTTTCATTTTATTCTGTAATGATTTCACGTCTATTTCAAGACATCAAAATATATGATGTATGTGTAAAGCAATTTGAATTTGAATATCATCTTATTTGAATGCCTACATTGTACCATGAATTGATATATTAACTTGAATTATTGATTCCGTAACATGATGAAGCCATCATCGCAAAACGTCTGATTTCTCTGATGATGATCACTGATGCATGAAGAATATAATTGAAGCTAAAGTGCATCATGCTTCATGTTTGAGACAACCATCACATTTCTCGCTGCCCTTTAATAGAATTTAATTACATTTAATATTAAAGTGCTTTTCATTTTATATATCTACGTATATATATATGTATGTCTTTCAATTAATTTATATAAACAGCTCAAACATTTTGCTATGACATCAATTATCCTATAAATTAAAATCTCAAAAATGATGATGACTCATAATTTACGAGGAATTTTGCGCACTTATATACTTTGCAAATTAAACGAATTTATATTCATAAAATTACAAACTAATAATTTTCAACGTGAAATATGCATTCAAAAGTTTGCAGCTTTAAGGAGAAGAAATTTGCTATAGATACATATATAGAAAGAAGAAAGAAGAAAGAAGAAGAGAAGCGTTTCATCGCAGTTTAAATGCAATTTACAAACACTTAATATCTATTGTTAATTGCGACAATAATACAATGTTGCGTTGCCCTTTACTAGACCTAGTACTAATGCATTTCGTCCATAAAAAAATATATTATGTCACAGAGGGATAGTAAAAATTTTTATGCAATTTGTTGTGCGGTTCCCACATATACTTACATATATTTTTAGTAACAATAAACTGGCTGTTTTATATAAGAAAATGTAGTGAAAACTTAGTCCTACAAATCCAGAATATTTGCATGAAAATTTGAATCCTTGCGCGAATAATAATATTTTTCACGAATAGTATTCGTATGTTCTAATATGAAAACATATGCTTGGTTTCATCTAAAAGATTTTTTATCGCTGTGAGAAGTAAACATTTGCGCAGTATAAAAATCCACCGCCGCACAACAACGGAAAAAAATTCAGAGCACCTTTCAGAAACGATATATGCAAATAAAGTTTAGTCTTTTATTGTGCATATATCAGGCGATCTGATTTCACAGACATCTAGAATATAAAATTTAAATGCACGTATCTATCGCATCACAAAAACAACATTTTCCACAACATTGTGGCTTTTCATCTTCGCAAATAGAATCTATAAATTCCAAAATATTTTCATGGGTAAGGAAAAAACAGTTTGCTTTAATGCTAATATTATACAACAGCAATATAAAATAATTGGCGTATACATAACCGATAAAATGGCCGTAAATTTGTCGATAGATATGCGAAATAGTTTCTACTATACTTAGTTGGAAATGGCAGTGAAGTGGTCGACATTGCATTTCTGGAACGTGTTTGCTTGTAAAACGGCACATAAATGTCGTGTCTAGTGCAGGGCCGCAACGACTTCATCAATACCGAAACTTGCATTATGCTGTTCACGAAGTCATATTCCGGAAGGAAGTACTGAACAACTAAACAAGACTTGTTCAGCACCTTTCATTCATTATAGCTTTTCGTTTGAGATAGGTACGGAAATAAAATCTATTTGGCTCACAAACTTTCCTAAATTTACCAACCTCTGACAAATTTAATAATTCTATTGCTATTCATACGGCAACTTATCAACGGTCTGGAAAAATCTATAGAATTTAAATGTTTAGTTATTGGAATGATACCGAGAATGCAAACACTGAGGGATTTTTACTATAAAATATTGAATTTACGATTTAAACTTGACGTTTTAGAAATTCGTTTTCTGCTTACTAATATACCTACACACACTCTACACTTGACGCTACCAACAACCTACCCCAAGTCTATTTTATTTATTAAAGTTTTTCTCATTACGTAACGGAAATGAATAATTAAATTCATTTTATTCAATTATTAGCAATTTTAAAACTTGCAAAGGGGCCCAGTGTTATGTTATTTTATCTTTTATTGAAGGGGCTTTTGTAGCATTGCAATATATATTAAATATTATCAAAGAATTTATAAATAGATACTTTCGCTCATGAGGATTTTTTTTCAAAATGAGATTACAACATAAGTTATTTAACTTTAACATTTAATTAAAATAAAATAATAAGTTTATTTATTGTTTATTTATGACTCATTTATAATCTATACACCTGAATAATAATAAATGTCTTATTACTCAACAATTGCGATTGTTATTTAAAACAGCTTGTAATTTAATTATAATTCTTTTCGAAGCTTTTCGATTTTTATTTTATTCTAAATTATGTTGTTCAATAATACATACATATAATTATTTTGCTAATTACAATATTTTCAATACTTTTGGAGTGGAGAGAAAGTTGACGACATTTTTGGATTAGAATTTAATAAGTTTAAAATATAATTCAGGAAACTAAGAGTAATAGTTTTAATCTTTCACAATTTCTCACTTTGTGTAAAAGCTTAAAAAATGAAATATGAATTTTTTTAATGATGAAATTTATAATCCGTTAAGATTACATTTTTCTAAAACATCATATGCACCCCTAAGTGTAGTAAAAAAACACTTGAAAAATGTAGTGAATCCTACGAGAGATTCTATTACGCTTTTTTACCATTTTAATCAACATAAATTCTATTTTACCCTTGATATAGTGGATACAGTGAAAAAAAAGCGGCAGCAGCATATAATTCCAGCAAAGTTGACTTACAAACTAAGGGTAAATGCACGTAATCTCTTGCACCGAGTTTATTATAATGTTTAGATGGGGTGTCTAAACGAAAATAAATGTACGAACCGTTTTTTTCCTAAATAAAAAATAATAAAACAGTATGCGAAACAGCTCTGTGAGAGAGGGCGGTTGGAAATTTTGTTTCAGTATACTCTATATTTGTCATAATTATTCTTACTTTCTTCGTCTTGTATATATATAGAGTTTGTGTTTGAGAAAATTGTGGCTCTAAAAGTCATTATAAGTATAATTAAAACTTTCCCACTTTGTTGTTGCATTTTAATAATAAATTATTTTATTTTACTTTGAAAACAATTTTTAGCGAAAAACTTGTAAATGCCCATGCAACATCTAATTAACCATTAGTGTTTAACTCTCTCTTATCTATATTGAGAGTGACAACAACCATTTTAACATTCAATGTGACGATGATTATTTTTAATTACGATTATTTTATACATAAAATTTGCAATTGTAATTAATTCATTATTATAATTATAATATTGTTGAATAATATATGTAATCATCGAGTATGTAAATTTTCATGCATTATTAATTTTAAATTCAAGTTTATAATTACTAATTAAACGACAATTGCAAATTTTAATATCGTCCTCAAATGGATTCAATGCAAATTGCAATTGCGACACAATACATTGAAGCTGAATTTTTTTCCCAAAAAAAAAAAACGAAATTAAAAGAAATATTTCATAGCGTTTAATAAAAAAAGCGAGAACGAACGAAACTAATTAGTAGAAGTGAAAATCAAGCTGATTCAGTTACAATTCGTTGAACAAAATTCAATTTCTGTTGTGCGCGAAGCATAAAAGAAAAATTCAATCAAGAAAAACCTCATTCGAAGGCAGAAAAAAAATTTGTATATAGATTCATGTATGTGTAACTATATAAAGATGATGCTTTTTTGTATTCTTATAAGTCCCCCTCAAGTATTACTTAGAAACGAATTCAACATTTTATTTATCTAACGATTGTGAAACTGTTTCCTAACAATGTAAAAGCGCGCTTTGAACATTATCGTTTGTCATTATCCTGTCTTTGAACAGGATTTCTCGACTAATATCTGAAATATACATATAGTTTCATTCGCCTCAAGCATATTTGAAATTGATACGATCTGTTTTGATTTTGAAACAAGATATTAGCTTGAGAAATTTTCAAGCAAATACAAAGCTTAATAGTTTGCTATTATTATAATCCAATCTGCATTTTACCATAATGTTATAACAATAAAACGAAATTTTGTTTAAATTATAAACCTTCGATCAAAAGAGTTAATCAAAATCATTTTTATCTCAATTCCGCTCCGCACACATAAAATTAAATTGTACTTTCGTGTAACTAATAAATTTATCGACATAAAATTGATAAAAAATACATGATTTGATTCGTATTAAATAATTAGCAGAATAAATTGTTTATATTCAGATTAAACATTAAATAATCCTTTAATGCTTAACACGGGATTAATTTGATTTGATTTTAATTAAATTTAAATTGCACGTGTGAATTTTATTTATTAAAAGCTTATAAACCGGAAAAGTATTTTTAATTAGTGAAAATTAATTTTCGATTTCGTTGGTTACATTTTAAATATTTGTCAAGCAAACGTAAAAAATGCCGCATCAAATGAAATTAAATTAAATAATATTTTACAATCTATATAATTCTTTAAACACAAATAAACGTTTAAAAATTGCATTTTTTTAATAATAGTTTTAAAAGTGTTAAATAAAATGTACTCTTGGTTGATTCACAAATTGGTTTTTAGTTTAGATAGTTAATATATATTTCGACCTATTCGGTCATCAGCAAAACTATTTATGATAGAACTACATTTTAACATATTGGCATAAATTATAAACAAATAATAAATAAACAAAACTATAGAAATAAAAAGAAAAGAACACATTATAGAAAAATATCCAAGAATTTGATGTACTTAATGTCTAGATGTTCATTCATCACTGGAATTTTGTTACACAATGCTTTTCTAATTTCGAAAGCTTCTAAAATGTCCATCCTGAGTCCTTTATTACAGAATGTAACACTTTTAAATTTTGAATAAAAAAGGTATGGTCAAATGATAACATATGTTTCGCGACATTGGAAATTTCAGATTTCAGACAGCATTTAAATGTTCTCTAAACCTAATTTTGAACGATTAATTAATTAATTAATTTTGAATGTTTTAAAACATTTGCATTACTTGGGGAGACTTTTATCAATATAAATGTGTGTATGTATCAAGTTGCGACTTGAATAAAGTGTTTTGAGCCCAAAAATATCAACTTTAGTCAAGATAAAAATGTTGTGTTGATTAAAATGGGAGTTGTAGGTTGTAGAATTAATTAATAAAAATTACTGTATTTGTTACATTTAATGATAAGTCGGTTAATAATTCTTTTCCATTTAAAATATTTTCGCTAAAATCTCAGATAAAATCTGTAATAATGAATAATTTATAAAGCCAACTTCTATATTCTCTATTTTTAAACGCCATTATGGGTAAGTTTGAGAATTATTTGAAAATTATGCTAATTCTTAATGTATTTCAATTAATTAAAACCTGGACACAACTAATTGGAATTACGAATTACTACAACTTATTTAAGCTTTATAAATTTGCTGGAAGATAAAGATTTGTAATCAAAAGGACCGCCGTATTACATTAGTGTGAGTTGAAAGTAAGTTTTACTATGAAATTTCAACGTGAAAAATAAGTGGGGTTATAAGTTAAAAAGATTGATTATGAATAAATAAATTGCTGCATTATATAAGAGTGATTATAAAGTCATTTAGCGGTTTTTTTATGACGCTTTACTTTAAAATGGCAATCGGTAATTTGTACCTGATCGTGTAAATATTAAAGCACATTAAAGTCTTAAAAAATCATTAATTTTAAAATTGAATCAGACACCCATCCCTTCATTTTTAAACCACACGCGCTGTAACTTTTAGATTTATTGCACAAACAAATCCCAACCAATTATGAAATTGTATTTAAAATATAATTGATTTATTATCTGCTATTAATTGATGTTTTATACAAATAATAATAATAATAATAGAAGGAAAGGAAGTGCGCTTGTCGCGAGTTCATGAAGGCGAGATGCGCGATATTCGCAAATTGTGACTCGAAAACTCTACCAGCAGTGTGTTCGCGTGTTTTATCCAGTTCATATCAGTCTCGTTGAAAATTCACGTGCCACCCACTGCGACGATAGATTTAGAGTGACGTGTGCGTGCATTTCTTTTCTTTTTTCTTTTTGTTGGTCTGTGACTGTAACAAAAAGAACGCGAATGCTTCATATGTACGCCATTGTTCATACATCCACATGTTTCTGCAAAACCACAAATTAATTTTGTAACATCGATAAGGTATTTTAATTCTTATGAATTTATTTCATTTTATGCATTTTCCAGCGATATACTACAATATATAACTCACATGTTTCATTTATTTATTTACCATAGCATACAACGCTAATGGCAATTCAGTTTGTGTTTGTGATTAATTAGCATATTCTTAAAAACATTCATTCGTTTTACGTTTACAACATCCAATTTCATTATTAATTTTACAACTTTGATGAAACTACTGCATATTCTTTCTGAATATGAACATATTCTAAGTTTCAAACAAAATTCGAATAATTTTCAATATGTAAATTTTACAAACGTAGCATTTCTCTAATTTATCAAGAAATTAATTTTACAGCATCCTTTTGTTATTACTATGAAATTTTATATTCGGAGTATTAATTAATTTTATTGCAATGCTAAGAGGTTTTCCATTTGTTTACAGCAACCTATAATTAAACCAAGTTAGCTATTATTGATTGTATTATTCAATTTATGTTGATTAATTGCTAGGAACGTCTATCAATAGTTATTTATTGTCACTGGATTCAAACACATAACAATAATGAGTTTTTTTCCTTTATTTTTACGTTCAATTTTCAATATATTGTATACGTGCAAAGCTTTCTTATTATTCAGAGAAATTATTGTAATATGTTTAATTAACACAATGGAATTTATTGCCTTAAAATATTGAATCCCAATATGAGACATAAATTAATTTTATGACATCGATAAGGTATTTTCTTTGGTTTACTATTCCAACATTCCTTATATATAAAAAAAATTCTTTACGAGTTTTCATTCATCATTCTACATGATAAATGAGTTACGTATTATTGATTATTATCTAATTCATGTTGATTAAATATTAGTTACACGCGCATTAAAAATCTGTCTATGAATAAATAATTCTAGCAAGCATTAGCATTGTCATTCAATAATAAACTGTTTTCAAACGAGTTCAATAAATCGGCCTTTAATCTTAATAAATCTATGCTGATTATAATCTAATTAATTAATAATTGTCTATAAACTATCAAAATGCCCTTTAATTGTTAACTTAATATTAATTAATTAAGATTAATCTTATTTATATGAACGAACGAAGACGTACATACGAAAGAACGAATGTTTTAATTCAATTAATAGCATTTAGCGTTTTTTGTTTTCATTGCAAATTTGTCTTTGTGCGACAAAACAAAATATTTGATTATCACCGTTACATGCTTTTAATTAACGCAATTAAAAAGATTGCATAAACAGCACCATTTTATTTATGAGGTATATGTAATAAAATATATCGTTACAATACGGAATATGCTTTTAATTGGCCCGTTTTTTTGCACGTTTTTCTTATATCTTATGAAATAAAAATGAGTTATTAAATATTGATTTTGCATAATAGTAAATAACCATTTGCTTTGAATGGTTGATAAATTATAATAAAACGAATTCTCTATGGAGTATTAAACAAAAAAAAGCGAATATTTTTGTTGGCATATTGGAAAATTTATTGTATAACGCGTTATATCAATTTTTATTCACTTTTGGGAGAAATATCTTTATATTTGTTGTTGTGTAATGTTTTTACATTCACAAACTTTTATTTGTATTCGTGTAATAAATCTTATTCAATTAATGTTCGTGATTATAGTTTGATTGATTATAAATTGTAATTAAGGTTAGGTGTTCTGCCACCACAAAAGAAAAGAAAAGAATAAAAAAAGCAGCCCCATATAATTTTATTTATGATCTCATTTCCTCCAAAAATAACAATTTCCCATTTTGTTTATTTTATTTTTATAGCACATAGTTTTCGTCCCAAATTGAACAAAACATCGCTAATTTGCCCATTTGATTTTATTTTATCTCAGAAATTATGTTATTCGAAAATTATTATTTAGTGCTAATGAGTAAAGTGATTCTGCATAAGTAAAATTTCAGCGTTTTTTAGCGTTAATCAACGCAAAAAAGTTTATGCATAAAGTAATTATCTTAGAATCTTAATTAAAATTTTAAATAAGGTTTTTTTGCAGCGCACTTTGTATCTTACCTAACCAATAAAAATGTTCCTTACTCAACGCGCGTTTTAAATTAAAAAAAATCTAATACGTACTTTACAAAATGACCAAAGAAATTTCGAAAGGTTTTTCTTTTATGTGAATGTGTGTTTTAGATGTTTTTATCCTATTTTTTTTTCTTATTTTCAGTTTTTGTTGTTTGCTTTGCGCGCTTTTCAACATTGAAGAAATACTTCTGAACAAGTGTACATAAACTTTTTTGCAACAATTTTTTTCGCCTGAACATCAATACAATGACATATATTTCATGGCAGAAATCCAATTTTCTCTATATGATTGTTCATATTTTGCTTTCTTTTGTCTTGTCTTGTAACTTTACCGTTTTCATTCATTTACAATTAGATAATAGCTAAACTTTTAGCGAGCGCGTTCATGAGTTCAATTGCTTCTAACAAAGAACCTTGTAATATCTTATTCCCTTTGAAAAACAAATTCATACGACATGCAACATGTCACTTTAAAAATTTCATTGTTTCTTTTGCGGTTTCATTTTCTGATATTGCGCAATTATAAGCTTAACTAGATCATTTGCTGCAGAGGAATTGTTACATTTTTAAGCAGATAACGATGAGTGTTTATATTTTCTATTCTGCTAGTCTATTTATAAAATCACTTTTGTACGCGGTGTTTTTAAAAATATTCATGAAAGAGGTTTATTTATTATATGAATAGCGGAACAAACATTATAAGACCCTTCTTAAAAGTGTGTATGATTTAATGATGAAGACAACAATGCAATGAATTTTAGTTCCTGTTAAGCCCAAAAATAGTTTTGTTTATACAGTACTTTTTTGTTTGATCTCACCACGTCTCCGAGCATACGATATAATTTAAGGAAATGGTAAAGTTATTATTTGCAGATTAAAAATATGTATTTAACATTGCCGGTGGGGTAAATGCAAGATTATGTCTATTCAAATTTATTGCTATTTAATTGAAGGAAAACCGTTTTTATTAGTTTAAAATTAATATTATTTTGAGCTGCTTAATCTGAAAAGCTAAATGTTTTACGCATATAACGTTATTTTCAATCATTTAATATTGATGTTAATGTTAAATTTCATAGCAATTTATGCACGTTATTTTGTATATAAAACGGATCGTTTTGAAGACGGTACTTTAATCTGAATCTATTTAAATTATTATATTTATAAAGGTTAACTTTACGCCAGTCTTTTATACCAATTCCGTAAAATTCTACTTTAACAATATAACAAAAAAATTTCTAGTAGTTAATAAAATACAACTAGTAAAAAACGTTATTACTTTATCAACTCAATAAAATTGTAAATGGATGTTTTTACAAATCTATTTACATATTTTTAGATGTTATATTAATACGTGACAATATTCAAAGGTAATAAAAATAAAAAAAGGAGTTAAATTCTAATAAATTATCGACAGCTGCTTCTTTTCCTTTTTTTATATATATATTTGGTTTCAAAATAGTGTATCTAGGAAATACAGTTCATTATATCATATTCTAATTGAATAATAAATTATCTGCCATGTCTATTTCAGCACAAAACAATTTTGTACGAAAAAAAAATTTTTCAATCAGTTGTTTCACGCCTATAGACAAGTAATTGTGCCCTGTCTGCGTTTGTTTGTTAAATTTTGTATTATAAATTCCGCCAGCTCGCTTTCAATTTCACGGTGGCGCAACTTAAAACAAACAACAAATTTCTAATTAAAACTAGTTAGATGAAGAATAATAATAATTTCAAGTATATATAGAGTAGTTAGTGTAAAATTTGCGTCGTTGTAGAAAGTTGTTTTAGCGCGCGCGCTTGTAACAACAATGATAAAAGACTTTCATAGGGATGTTTTCATTAAAATAATCACTAGATTAAATCACAGCAAATGAATTTTCCATTTTATTATTATAATCATTCTAGTAGCATTTACTTTGATGTTTTACATTTTACACTTACTTACACCCTTCACATACTTTCTACGAACTCAGACTACGTCAGCACATTTTTTAGTGGATTCTTTTCCAAGCACCCATTATAAATATTTCTGCAAATATAAACATGCTTAGATTAAATATTTTTTTATTTTTAATTTATTCTTTTAATGAATACCGTATATAAATATAAGGCTTTTTTATTTCAAATATTTTAAAGGATCTATATAGAAGAAGAAGTATAGAAAAAGCAGTAGTTGTAGAATGATATTAAACGTGCATATTTTATAATGAGGACAATTTGAAACAAATTTAATGTAAATTAATTACATAAAAACTATTCCATTTACGACATATAAAACTTTGCTAATTATAACATTAGAAACAAGAATAAGCTATTAAATTTAAAAGTTTGCATGACATTCAACCCTAATTGAGTTTTTCATAAAATAAGACTCTGCAATATTAACCTTCATCTGTTGTTATTTGTAAAGCGTCTTTATGATTAATTAAGTTGGAAAGTGCAAATATAGAATTTTTGCATTAATAATTTAATTAAACGTAATTTAATATGTAATGTATTAAAAAAACTGTCATATATTTATATTTATCCTTAATTAAAACAAAAAAAAGGTAATAAATGATTTCCTTCACGATACCTGATCCATAATTAAAATTATAAGAATCAAGTTGCACGTAAAAGGATTTGCATTTAAATTATTGGTCATAGTCTGTTAATTAGTATCTGTATAAGTTACTATAAAATATATTTTATTTGAATGCCAATTAAAGCTGTAGAATGTCTTAGTTTATGCGTTCGTTCTTTTTTCTTCTTCTTCTTCGTCTTCTTCTTCTTGATTCTTTCTTCTTTTATTTAGCTAAATAATATAGACATTTAAAAAGTGGAAATATATATAAAAAATAAAGTTGAAATTTCTTGTTTTTGCAGCAACGTGTTACGACGGCATCACCTGCCTTTCAATAATTCCATACCTCCTTTCGGTGTAACCTTGCCTCTATACCCTATCATTAATAAAATTGTATTTTTTAATAACTATATTAAAGCTGCATTTTCGACGTTTCGGTATATAAGAAGGCTCTATATTAGCCTCGAGCAACGTTTTATAAGACCTTGTTAGTACAGCTGCTTTAATGGCTTCATAAGAACATTACACACACATACAAAAAAAATATTACAATAACGTGGTAAATTATACATGAACGATGCCGACAATTTGTTTCTTCTACGTTTTTTCTTCGTCTTCTTGTTCTTTTCTTCTAATACTGTAGCAATAATTTCTGTTCACTTTTATTTTATCTATTTACATAATTGCTCTTTTAACATTCTTTTATATATTGCCAGTATTTCATCTTTTCCGTTCACAATGATAATATAGTAGCAATGACATTTCTATATATTTTCAAATACATATAACTTTGTATTTTGCCTATTAAAATTTATTTCGGTTTCAAATTGTACTTACTTAGCAAATTTGATAAAATATCATTTTTTTAAATATGAGGTTATCGTAAGTAGGCTCTAACAAATGAAACACGTACTTTTTCACAAAAATTATGGGCACGGAAATAGGGTGCGTGTTATTTTTATGTACTGCACCCTAAATGTATTCGATAACTATGGGATTAAATGGTTTTTACTATTATTTTGGGATTTTGCCTGCCGCTAGTTTTCCCTACAAGCGCGTGTCAAAGTTCGTAAAAAGTTCATGATGAAATATAAATAAAATTCTCACATATATAGATTGAAATCTTTTTCTATTTATTTTCTAGGATGTTTTGCATAATTCAATTTATCTAAATATTTCTAGTCAGTATATATATTATTATTATATATCGATAATAAAATATCATTTTCAATGTATTAGATAATTATTAACGATAGATGATCCGTGTCTATTTTTATGCTTTAATGCAGTTAGGATTTTCTTGCAAAAAGAAGCCTATAATGGATAATTGTAAGCCTAGAGCTCAACCATTGTGTAATTATTAAAATGGATTTATCTATAAAAGCAAAGCAAATTTGTTCAGCATTCTTTTCTGCTTTTATATTTTTTATTGAAATTGATAATAAAGTTATTATGTATGAAAAGCATAAAGATTACAATCTTATATATAGTTTTTTAACGCTTTAATGTCTTCTTTGTTTCGTATAAAATTAAATAATAATATAGCAAAGAGACTGGATTCGAAAAAAAATTTATATATATTCTATATTTACGGCCGTCTAATTTAATTTTATTGTTATATGGCAAAAAAAGAATTGAAATAACAAAACGAAATTTAATAATATTATAAAATATATATTTTTTTTAATTTGACATAAAGCGAAATCAAAGGTTGCATAAACGAAATTATTTATGTTTTGCTGTAGCAAGTTTCGATATAAAAAAAATCTATTTAACGCGTTTGAAATCCGTATTACAGTTTTAAATACATATTAAAGAAAGAGTAAAATTGTCACTTAACACCCACTTATTTATCTATTTCTAGCATAAAATATTGTAATACAAGTGTCTTCCACATTGTATATCATTTATATTGCTTTAAAACTTGCTTGTATCCTAATAGAAAAGTCACAATAAAATATTACATCTTGAAAGGCTATTAACCATTGGCGGCCTAGAGGCTCTAAGATAAAATAGTTTATAAATCTTTTGATGAACTATTTTAATACCCAATAATTTATAGATTTTTATACAATTTCATTAATCACAAATATTTTGTGATTGGAGATTAAGATCGACAATAATATTAAATATTCGTTATATATGAAATATGTGTGTGCATTATGCATTTGGAATTTATGTGATGATGATAATATCTGCACATATAACAATTGATTTATGAATTATATATAGGTATATAGATATATATATTTTAATATAACAATTGGATTATTGAGGCTGTGAGACATCTGTCACTAGAACCGGTGTCTATTTAACCCTCTTCCGGGTTTTTCATTCATATGACACGCGCCCCTTGTATAATTTTGGGTTTTAGATACATGGCGAACACTTTATTTCTATGTTCTTAAATATTGTCCATATTATATGTAGTTATAAATGTTACCTAATACCCGGCATTTATTTCCAGTCACGATAGAAATATTATATTTTACTATTATATTTTTATTAGAAAACATGCTTTGTACTATCTAACAGTATATTAAAAGACTAAAACGGAACTTTCCTTTTAAGTAATAAATATTATTAAAAATACCACAGTAAACGTATAAACTTTTTAGGCTAAATTGGCATCTGAAATACGTTACGAAATCAGGAAATTTGAATTATAAAACTGGAACAATAAATATTGCCTTGCTATGGCCTTGCAAATAAATCTATAGCTTTAAAATGTCGATTATTCAATTGAAATATGTCACACATAGTCTTTCTAAAATAATTTATGCACACATTACAGATTTGATTGAACTATCTAGCGTAAATAGATAGAAATTTATGAATGGTTTTTATGTGACAAAATGAGCTTTTAGGTAAAGTATTTCCCAAGTTTTAACAAAAGACTTGTGTAGATATTTGCACATTTACTACATCTCTATACCATTGTGAATACTTTTACAATTGTTGTATTTACAAATGAATATATGTGAGCTGCTGGCTGATATCGTTACTATTCAAAGATATGAATGAATCAGCGCTCTTTATCGTACGCAAAACATTTGTTTGGTTTCCGAAAATTAGCGATTGATGCATTAGATCCACTGATTCATAAATATCACCACGATTCCCTAATCATATTTAACACGTTTCGCAATTTTTTTCTTAAAATATATGTATTGTTTGTGTATTTTTTTTATCTATAATATTAACACATCAATCTACCCCAAAGTTTACACGTGTTAAAATCAGCTACTTTACCATAAAATATTTACTAATTTATGGAATATGCACATAATATATAAGAAAAAATATGATTTTTCGGGGGGTGAATATAAAGACACGTGTGCCAAAGGGAGAGCCCATGACAGATGTACATACGTATAACCTATAATATCACAAATAAAAATTAATGGATGTTACAAAAAACCGCTTTTTCTCTCTCAAATAATACACGATTTTCAACTTATAGATTGAATTATGAATAGTAGTATCCACAATCAATACTACTTTTAAAAAATGGGGTGTTAATTGTGCGTATTATAAGTAAAATTTATTTTTGTGGCTTCGAAATACATTGATTCTTTATATATATATATATATATATATATATATATATATATATATATATATATATGTGCGAGCAATAAAAGATTCTTATCACGTTTATCAAACGAGATGTAATTTTAAGAAAAAGGAATGTAAACTAAGCAATTTATGTGTTCCAAACCACCTAGTTGATTGTTCAACATACTTAAGAATTCTTTTTAAATCAACGCCTTGCATTCCCCTAGTTTATAGTAGTGCTTTGATTTAGAAAAAAAATAGTGCACACACGTGGAGACATTTATTATCGACGTAATTTCCTATCGTAATTATAACTTGTGTTGTCACAAAACAAACAAAATTTTATAATGAAAAATCACAACAATCGCGTTAACATGATTTTCTTCGATTATATTTTAGTTACTCCTACTTGTTATTGGGATTGTAAAAGTTTCAGTCACGCTAGATTTTAATAGACGTTCCTTTTTTGTAACAAATTTTCCTGATATCATCCCTAATCGAAGATAAATTAAAAGTGAAGTTTGAGGTAATGGCTTTAGGCATTGTAAGTAACGTCAGCAGAGCACGTAAAGGGACTGTCACTTCGTGTCAAGGGGACAGGTGGTCTGACAATATAGTTAGTTTCGCTGGTTGGGCTTTAAAAGAAAAAAACTAGGGGTCCACACCGGAATTACAAAATATATAGTTATTGAATTTATTGCGCCATGTGTGTCCTTTATTTATTGAAATGTTGTCTGTCGCGCATTACACGTACAGTGCACAAAACACTGCCAATTTGCGACAATGTTTTTTTTTTATTATAACAGTAGCGCACATATAGGGGGTTGTTGTGCTAGTTTCTATTAAGTGAAACAAAGTAGCAACAGCGAAAGGTCAGATATGAAAAATTACGCACTCAAATGAATATTAATGTAATAATGTCGTGCATTCTTATAAGTGACATTTTGATATAGTATGTGATAATTCGACCAAATTATGCCTTCATTTAAACCATGAATGTGATCGCCATATCATAATGGCCATCTCCTATCGTTATATGTCATCTGAAATGTAGGAGGAAGTAAATATTTCTTTGTAATTGACAGCCTTGTTTAGAAATATATTATCTAACGATAATATGTTTGGATAAAAACGAAATGTTTAAATATTGTGGCACTTAAGGGTGGATTATTCTATACATCAATGTCACCTTATTTCATTCTTTTTATATATTATTATTATCGAGTGTGTACATCAACGTGTATTGCAAAATCCATCTATAAATCAAATTTTTGCTTGTTTGCTTTATAAAAATCCTGAACAGATGTAGCTGAGTTTTGAGATGTTTTCTGCTTTAAAAAAAATTGAACCGTATAAATTATTATCATTGCGTATTTATTTAGCTGCGCTATTGAAAAAACACTTGAGTAAAAACAACACAAAAAAAACGTCCGTTCACTGCATGTAATTATGTATGTAGGTATATCTAGGGGGCAAAACTTTGATGCACCAACTATACGTTTACTTTTTGCTCGTCGCAATCGCAGTAATTGAAGATATTTTCAGGAAAAAATAAATATTGTTAAAATTAAATTAAACACTATCTAGATCATTTTAAGCACTTGCGTTATTAATACATGTTTCTTCTACATAAAAATGGCAAGTTAAGTATCATCATCATTATCGTCAGCTCCCTAACAATGAAGTAATTACTAGCTGCACCAGAATGTTGATTACTTATTTCCTAAATCTGCAAATCATCTACGCGTAGTAATTATAACATCCTAACAAGCAAATAGTAAATTTACGTTTTTGTGTTTTATTACTATACCCAACCACGCAGACAATTTGGCGATGAAAATGCAGAAATTCTTTTTATATTGAAAAGTATATTTGGAGCTTGGCCAAAGGTTATCCTAAGGTATTGAATTTTATTCTTTTGCATAATGTAGGACTATGATTTTCTTTTCATTCTTTTTTGTATTATAAGAAAAGCGTGGTCAGGTTGTAGTCAATGGCACTTGAGATTTTTGCAACGCCAAATTTTTTTTAATAAAAAAATTTATTATTAACCGAACGAAGAAAGATGAGAGCAAAAAGCACTGTATAATTTACATGTAAATGAACGACGTATTCCTATAGCTATAGCTATGAAAATCGAATATGAGATATCATTTTTTGCTTATTTTTCTATATGTTTGTGTTGTTAGTGATAAAAAAAGTGTTAAATTATTTATAAATAAAGTTGGTGGGTTAAAGTTATCAAATATAAGGAAAGAAAAGAGGAAGATGTAATTTATAAAAGTTGAAAAGGAAAAAAGTTTTCTGGCAGTAAAAATAAATTTTTACGAAAAAATTTACAGCTAAATTGAAGCTGAAAATTAAAACTGCTGCGCGTTGCAAAGTCGAAACTAAATTATGAACACGACGAATAAAAAATGCTTTTGGATGATGTCAGCTTGCAAATGCACAAAAATCGCCAGACAATTAAATTTTTTAACTGGGAAAAATGCATCAACATTGCTTTCATAAATTTCTTCATCAATAACAACATTGTAAGCTGAATACCTTGTTACAAAAAAACAACCTTTTTATACTTTACACGCTTAGATTTTTTGCAAAGATATAAATTAATTTCCAGACCTTTAAAACCCCTTTTCATAAATAATGTTTTCGGATCTGGAAAATTTGTTTACCGAGCGTATTTCAGGCGTATGCAAGTAGAAATTAGTAACAGTACCCAACAATGTGTTTCAGTTTTGTAAGTTTATTCATCTAAAACTCTATCTTTCAAAGTTATTAATGTATGCAAGTCAAGTCAAGTAAAACTATGTAGGTTCCGCAACAGACCGATAACTCCCATTGAAACAAGACCAATCCCAATTGAAGAGACACCGGAATATCTTCATGAATAACACACGTCCATGTTACTTGTCTAATTAAACAATTCTACAAAGCATCTCCTGAGAGCTTTTACACAGCTTTGCTTCGGCATTCTGTACATATACACAGACACATCGAGACATAGCCGTGTCTAAAACTTTTTGGCATTATGACTGTGCATTATAGTTTACGTAAACTCAGCAATGATAAACTTGCAATAATATTGATTCGGTAATATACGATTTGCTTGCCTGCTTACTTGCTGCTACCATAGGTTGGTTGGTTGGTTGGTTGGTTGGTTGGTTGCTTTATTTCAATTTGCAGTAGGGATCTAATGATTAATAGAAAAATTGAGATGTACGTTTTTAATTAAAAGAAGCAGTTAATAAAAAAAAGCGGCTGATAAAAAACGCAACAGAGCATGTAATTCACCAACTGGTGACGTCAAATCAAACACTGCAACGATTTATTTAGGGGTGGAATTGTATTTTAACTTACAAATGCAATAAGGCACATTTCCCCTTTCGCAATAGTTTACTTTTGATAGGGGTTACAAAACGGAAAATGTCAAGCCATAAATGAATGCGTTTTTACCCAATCTTCATTCTATATTTCGAGAAAATCATAATTATTATACCAGCACAAACATTTTACTGGTTGAGCAAACTACAATTGTATTTTACCTTTGATTTTCTTTATGTATTAGATAGAAATGTAATTTTAATGATAAATATATTAAAGTCCATTAATAACTTTGTTTCAGGTAAGGTTTTGTTGGATGCTTTTTGGTCTAGGAAATAATTGGTAAAGTTTAATTATTTTGTCGTGTTTGTTTTGTTGGTGGTTTTGATTTATGCAAAATGACGAACATTGACCACTAAACAGAGAGCTGTGAACCCCTTTAACATGTCTAAAGGGATAGATCTAACACCATCTGCTCATGACATCGTCATATTGCATTCGAAGTATTGGGATCAAAGCCATCAATACTCCTGATCCTACAACGCTCTCAATGGCTTATCAACGTTCTCAACACTCTACTCTTCACCATATAAACTCATCAAACAAATATTGTGATCCTTAAATATTGAAAAGTTTTTTCTAGCATTGCAATTACATTTTTTATGCAAGGGTAAGAAAAATTCATATGCGAAAATCAATAATTTTTAGGTTGTAAAATATAATAGCATGCCAGTTCCCTTACCAATCAGGGACTTCATATTCAATCCCCGGTAACTAGATTTGGCGAACCCCCTTTTATGGGATATTGACAAACTTCCTTGCAAGAATGAGAGACATCATTAAAACTTCCCCATCCACATGCAATATTTTATTCACACCTTTCACGCACATCCATCATATATCATTCATTCCTACGCATATTAATAGTTTTTAGCCCAATTCCCAAACAAATTTAATTTGCAAAAGTTTTTTAATAACTAACTGTGTGTACTACGTGTAGTTTAACATAAAACGGGCTGCCCGCGTGGACTTGCCACGAACAAAAAAAGCCAACTTTTAAAACATTTTTAATTATTGCTTGACATCAAAATTGCTTAATTTCGAAATGAAATCAATATTGGACCAATAAAGCAATTTAAATTATATTGCTGTAATATTGATAAATGTTGGCACTTGCACAAAACAGGCTTGTTATTATTTTGCATTGGATTCATAAACGACATAATTTGTTCGGTCATAAATTCAATTCAATACGGGAAATTGGGAAATTGGGAAAATGTTTTTGTGTATGTTACCAGTTGTGATATATATAAATGTAATAACGTATAGGTGGTATATGGTATACGACGATAGCCATAAAAAACAGACAACGGTGTTATAGAGAAGTGTGGATTGGGTCAATTCACTTGTAGTGGTTTTGCTGACAATGCGGGTGTCACTTAACGCGATTAAGGTTTTTGTCATACAAATGTGTAAGAGCCTAACAAAAAAAATATATGAAAGAATACTGTGCAAAGTATGTCTTTACATTTTACCACTTTTTGGTTAGTTAAGAACTCCTCTATACGGTGAAAATTATTTTATAGCAATGCTGGGAAGAAAAGTTTTATTAAAAAAAGAAGGTTACTTGAGTATATTACAAAAAGTTGGATGTGAATTGCTAGGGCTTAGAATAGTTCTTTTCTGCGTTTTCAACTTTTTAATTCATTGAAAAATATGATGTTCAAGACTTGAGATTAAAATCTCCACGTAACAACGCAAATGTGATGATATATCTCTCACGATTATTAAGATTTGCTAAAATATTTTTGCTGGTTTATGATAGATGCATGTTGGATAATAATTGTACACCTGATACTCTACTTGTTAAGAATATTAAAATGCGATTGCACATAAATTTTTAGATAGCAAAATGTAGATATGCGGAAATCCGGATGTACAATTTGCATTGTGCAGGTGGATAGCACGTGACTTGCAATCCAAATGCAAACGTATATGCGAGTAATAAAATCGTCTAGGATTTTCTAACAGACAAAATAAGAAGTTAGATAAAGTTTAAAAAAATTAATAATATAGATAGGTACCTACATATACATATAACATATAGCATATGTATATACCTACTTACATAAGATAGTATTACATATTACCTACATTTTATTTAAATAAAAATTAATTATACAACTACTTTACATACATCTCGTACGTAGTTAACATTCACACTCACATTTTTTTAATGCTAAGCTAAGCGTGAATTGTAATAAAAAATGTCCAGATGTCTAGATTTTTGCAAGAACATTTCTTTCATGGTGTAAATTAAACGCAAACACGTTTCTTAAAGAGTCTACTAGAATAGAAGGACTAAGAAAAAATAGAAGAAGAAACATAAAAGCAGACATGAAAAGTCTTTTTTCACTACAATAAGTTTCAAATCGAAAAGTAAAGCTTCAATTTCAGAAGATGTGACAAGTCTGTTGAGACTTCTGGCTTTGTCACATCTCATATGAAACCTTTTTCTAGGTCAGAGATCTGAAAGGTTTCGTCTTCAAATAGAGCCACACTGTTTTCAAGCCATCTAATGCAAATATTCTTGTATCTCCTTTACTATTTTTTACACAACTTGAAAATTACACTTTTCGAACGACAGATTACTTACATTTTATCTTGCGTAGTAAAAAAAGCGATACGTTTATTGGCCGAATAGATTGATATGTGCAATAAAAGAGATAATTCTTTATTTATATTACAATTGTTAAAGCAGAAATATTGAGGCATTTGTAATGAAAGTCATTTGGAAACAAAAAGCATTTTCGAATGTATATAATAGCAAAACGTTCAAATAGCAATCTAAAGCGCATTTCGATTATGAATCAATACAACCCTCACAGAAAAAAGGATGGCCTTTTTCATTTGACAGCCAAATAAATGTTACAAGAGTGATTTGATGATTTTGCATCCACATTCTCTTCTAACCATCACTCATTTGGTTATACTATTGTGATCCAGCTTTTGTTATTTATTCACTGATATCAGTAATTAGTTCTATGATATACGAGCTTTAATATTATATACATGGAAAGTGGAGTGAAGAGTCTAGAGAAAAAAATATATATGTATATATATATATATCTAACAAGAAAGTGCACAAAAGGTGATGAAGTAGCAGTTTGTATGCGATATACATAAAAAGGAGGCAAAGCAAGAAAAATGTTTGTTGGGGGACGCATTTCATGTACGAGGAAAGCGCGTTATGGAAAATTTTTCGTTGAATGTTTATTAACAAGAAGCAATATAAAATGATTTCGGATGTTTTTCTGCATGTTTGGAAAATTCCAATATTAAATTCTTGCGGCTCTTTCGCATATACGCGCTCGTAAATATTCTCCTGGTCGACAGTAAAGCTTTAGGTATTCATTTTCATCGACTAAATTTTTGCTTTTGCTTTAAAACTAAATGAATTATTGTTTACTACTAATATTCAGTTACATTTTTCATAAGTCGCAAAAACCAGAATGCTGCTGCTTGCTGCTTTTCCTCTGCTTTCTGTGCTCGTTCGCAAATGGACACACATATCATAATTTCAATTTTGTTTGCGCTACACAAACATATTAATAAATAAATTTTTAAATCGCTATATATCATCAATGTACTACCTATGTACTGTCTGTACCATAATACATATTATGTATTGTATGGTGATGAATAATATAATAAGACAATTAAATAATAAAATTAATTTGTTGTGATTCACAAAATGCATTTAAAATTTACGTCAACACGCTTTTATAGTAGATAGGTAGGTAGGTATTGACTGTTTTTAACGTGGCATGATGATGAAATAAAATGAATTTACGTAGAAATTAAATTATTTCGTATAAATGTAGAAATTAAATAAGGACTGTCAGGTGTTTTGTTTCAAATTGTAAATATTTTATCATTAAAGAAGTATTCAATAAAAGTTTTAGTTTGAAATGCATTTCAGCTTGAATTTGTAGCGAAACAATAAACATCAATTTAAAACCATGGAAGCAAATGAATGTCATTATATACAGAGGGATTAAAAATTTAATGACTGGTTATAAATTACGAAATGAGGCGAGTTTAGTGACTTGTAGCAATTTGAATTTGCTTTGGGATTCAAAGGGTAGCCATCAACACAAGTTGGGATGACCCATGGCCTTGTATAATCCCCAACCAAACAATTCAGACAAGCTGCTAAGCCAAACAGAGTTTGGTGCTAATCCATTCACTAACTCTCTTCCATCCATATACTCACGTCCACTCACTCACTCAATATTGCTTTAATCAACATAAATCTATAATGTAAGTAAATTTAATTACTAAAGACCACATAAAAACAATTTATTTAGATGGTTGAGTTGAATTATTGCTAAATTTTATGAATAAAGCGGTGTTTAAGGATAGAAAGGATTGGTTTCGGATGCATTGAGCTTTTCATACAGATAATGGCCTTCAATAAATCGTAATGTGTCAATTGTTGAATGGGAAAGATAAATTTATGCACATTAAATGTGCTAATATTGGCATAAAAGCTTTAAAGGAGATATTTATATGAAACATATGTCAGCAGGAGTTGATATCTTTCATGTGGCAGAAGCTTCACTCATGTGGTTATAAATTTAAAAATGATTTACTATCTATTAACTCTTTAAAAATCTATTAGGGTATAAACACACATAAGATTAATTTTTTTAGCTGTTTATGCGAGCATGCTTTGAAAAATTTTACAGCTGAAATCGTTTTCATGTTATTGCATGTGTGCTTTTTCCCATATAAATTAATTTATATCAATATTTTGAATAGGATTGAAAAAAAAAACGTTACGTATAGAAATTGATTGTGATTAATTACATAACAACTGTGCGGAAATGTACAATACGTGCAGGCATCAAATGATAATTGATCATAAATACGAAAAGTTAATGGAAAAAGGCTTTAATTTTATTTGTTTATTCATACTCATTATTGTCACCCAACAGCCTAATGGCTGATGTCTGGTAGTCTGCTGAACGTATTTGTGTAAGAAAAACAACCAAGTTTAAATAACGATAATTTGTTCACGCATTCACTCGTTCATTCATTCATTGAATAATAAAATAAAGTACTTGTATACAAAATAAAGGCGTACTAAACAAGTTTTAATAGAGCTTCGTTGAATCGCCAATTTTCCAAATTCGTTTTTCCCCATAAAACAACAAACTGACAAATACTTTCCAGTCATTTCCAGCATCTAAAAATGTTTGATTAAATGTGACAAAACGAAATAAAACACAAAAAAACAATGATGTATTATTGAATCAATTGTCAACTGCAAGGAGGTGTAAAAAATTTATCAAGCTTGATTTTATAGCAGTTTCTTCACATTTTATCTTAAAACGATTTTCCAATATAAATTTTTAACCATAAACAAAGAAAATTTAATAAAATCGTTTAGGTTAAAACATTTTATAGGCATTGTTGGTATATATAATATAAAGTCAGTTATCACGATCCAGATTGCACGTTGTGCAGTGAAAAATAACGACTTAGATAAGGCTAATGTTTATGATATTTATACAAGCGTGCAAAATATTAATTTTCATAAAAGCTAAATTGGATGTAAAATTTTCTGCATACAAAAAATAGCAGTTGAAATAATAGATCATCCTAAAATGAATGAAAATGAAGTAATTTTTATACTGCTATCGTACTGGGAATTGAAGATGATGCATAACTAAAAAGAATAATCACGCTTTTTATCACTATTACAATGATTAAACCAAACCATTAAACTTTTGTTAAAAATTGTAGTTTAGTTTAACTTTATTAACCTAGAAAATTTGACGGTTTTTGTAACCGCTGAAAATAATAAATTCTCAGGGCAAATAAACACAAGTATTCTAAATGCATTTAACTACTCTCTCGCATATTCTTTTTTGATATAAAAATGCATGAACGACGCCGCATTGTAATCAAGCTAATTCAAGGCGCCGGCACATACGTTTTTTTGAATTTACGTCACAAAGATAATTAAATTTAAATGTATGAGCATTTTCCCCCTAAAAATAAAAATTTATATGCAAACCATACTTTATGCACATTGCTCTCCCCCAGCACAATTTTTTAAAAGCCCCCCAATTCCGATTAATTGCGTTAGAATCGTCCCTCTCGTTCCTCTTGTGTTTCTGATGATGGCAGAGATTTACTAGAATTAGTGGTGCAAACATTTTCAAGCATCCTTCTCGGCAACTTTAAAAAGAGGTGAAGTTCATTTTACAATCATTTTTTTTAATACATTTAAAAGATAATAAAAACTTTTTCTCTTTTTGCGTATGGTGGTGCGGTTGTAAAAAATTTATTTTTAGGCTTCATGAAAATTTCTTTTGGCATCAGCAAAAGTTTGATTAAATTACCGAAAAGCTACAAAAGGGTGAATCCTTTTTGGCTTGTTTTAAATAAACTATTTTATGCGTCTGTTTTGGAGGCTTGCAATAAAATTATAAATTAGATGATGAATAATAAACAACGCAACGTTTTTTTACGGGCTGGAAACTTTCTAATTGCGATTTTGTTTCGTTGGCGAAGCCCCTCTGAGCCTTTTAAGGAAAAAAGCGCATGAAGGAAAAAGGAGGAGATGCTGTAAGGACACGGTGATGATATCCTGACAAATGGGATTTTTTTATTAAATCGTAAGTCTTGGTTTTCCCTAGCCAGACCCTTTGCAGGGATTTTGTTAAATATTTCACTCAATCCTACTAAACATTTACATTTTTTCTTCATACTTTGAATAATGGATTGAAATCAGATATTTAAATATAAATTAGAATTAAAATAACAGAAAAAGAAATCGGTTTTACCATCTGACTGATACTTACAATACTTATATCAGAGTAATAAAGTAAGCAGAAAAAAAAAGAATTGATAAAAGAATTTATGAATGGAAATCGGGAACCAATTCATTTAGTTTAATTCCTTCGAAAAGGATTTGTGTTAAAGTAAATTGGTAAATATATAACAACTATTTCGTAGTTTTTCACATATAAAGATAGGATTGTCTTTCCTATCAAACCACACATTTCATTCGAACGACTTTCTATGCCTATATACCAAAACACATCTTTGTTTAGTGTGCTTCAAAATCACGTCTTCTTCCGTTCAATTTCCTTCTAGAATTTTATTATCCTTTCACAACCAACTATCTTGAAAGATTCATCTAGGAATCGTTAAAATTTTCTAAATAAAATAAAAGGCGTTCAGTTATCAAAATAATAGTCGCGTTTTAAAGGGGATTTAATTACTAGTAGCAGACGTTAACAAGTTTCTAATAGAAATTAATTACTTGAAAACTTGAAATCGATTTTATAATAGCTGTAAAAGTGTATCTCGGCTGCTTGCTAATAAATCCATATATAAATTTACATTGAAGGTCCATTACACGACTAGATTTACAATGTTTTTCGTGGAAGATGTAAGAAGATTGAGATGCCGTCTTACTCGTGTCTGTAGATTTTTTTACTACAAGAGTTCCACCCACTCGTTTTAACTGATGACTGCCAGCTGCTCCTGATGTCAAGGTTCATAAAGCTGACTGACTTTAGTCGTTGTGATGCTTGCAACGCACATAAATTTCATTTAAATATGAAATATTATGCCTACTGCAAAAATATTATTAAATTTTACGCTTCCTTTAAAAAATAGAATAGGCAAAAAGGAGGAAAGGCTTTTTGCTCTGCTCATCACCTCCCCAAAAAAAAAAATCATACTTGTATAATATAAGGGATGGGAAAACGTTTCTTATGCAAATATCATTAATTATTTGCACATTAGATGATCGTTAAAAAGCAATTGATTACATTTACATAATTAAGCTTAAATTAAACGATTTTTAATTGCTGCGATATTTCTGTCGATGCATTTATTAAGTTTTGGCATTTTCTGGATAACAAGGGGTTTATTCCAAATTAGGTTAAAAATATTCTACATGTGTCTTCTACCAGTCAGGTTTCCATCGTTAGGAGGTTCAAGTTACAAACAGTCATTATAAAAATTGTGTAATAAATATCAACAACAATGCGAGAGGATGCTGCTGGTATACAATGAGAACAATGCGCGGTTTTTATTCACTAAAAGAAGAGAAACAAAACCATCGAAAAAAACAAAAAAAACTGATGTGGTCATAACATTGGGCAATCTATCTAAAACTGGTTTATTCACATATTTTTTCTGAAAAAAACATTTTTCAGTATTGAATATTTCATATCAACTTTTTATTAGTGCAATATTTATAATTCAACCTACAACCCAGATTAAAAACATGTTATTGTGCCTTATAAGAAAGAAAGCATTTGCGATATTGAATTTTCTATCTAGTAAGATTCTTAAAAAGCTAGTTAAATTGTGAATGATGATAATATACAATATCTGCTGTTTATTTTCCTACGCTTGTTTTATTGTTATTGTTGCAAAGTAAAGCAATATGCAATATGCATTATGATGACGAAAATTTAACTATCGTAAATTTCATTTTAAGTAGAGTAGGCTTACCTGACTGAAAAAGTAGTAAGTGATTTCATAAAACAAACTATTCACGTATTTACGAGCGTAATACATCTAAAAAGACATAATTAAGTAATGAACAAATATATTTTATAGTGTATTATTGTTGTGATGAAAACGTGCCAGTTCATAGTTGATCGTTTGTATGCACAATATACAAAATTGATGCACGAAGGTCCTCCAACTACACACTTATCGTTATATACATCTAATGCAACGTACTGTTATGTAAATTCAAATTGTTGGCTCTTGAGCAATCTCTTTTTTTTGTATACATACATTTTACTTTATCACCTGAGTAAAGTCTACGTGCGTATAGGAAACTATCGATAATGTTATTTACTTTACTTCATTTCACATTCAATAACTTTAATATTATTTTATAAATGTTTACATGTTTGTCTTCTATATATTTATAAGAAATCGTTGGTCGAATATATTCAAGCACCCCACACAATGTTTAGGAGGCACACAACTGTAACTATTTAAATCTATAGACGTAAATATTGTTTCAAAAGCATTTTATGATAATGTTTGAGAAAAGTGTGTTAACGTATTTACTATTGTATATACATATACACATACGAGGAGTAGAGTATACCATACACACATATACATATATATACATACATCATTTTTCCGATCTACCGAAATGGCGGAAAATATTTGCAATAAATAACAAAAATTTTATTAAATATATTCAAATATGTGAAATGAAATGGAACAAATGGGCTTTATTAAATGGAATATAGTCAACACATGTACCCGCACATAAAGAATGCGAATTGTAGTGATTGAACATGGAACTTTTTCATATTTTTGTGGCCTAATATTTTCGACCATTTTCTTTATATATATTCCTCTCATGCCATTCAATTTTCACTTCACTTCCATCCCTTTGCCGCACATGCACCAAAAAATATATTATAGAGGTTTTCGTCTACTAATCCAGCATTCAGATAAATTGAATTAGCTTTCACTGAAAATTATTACTGATCTTTAATTACGTCGTAAAGTTGAAATATCGTATTATTAGACGTAAAACCCAATGAATATCCAATTATCTTATTCACGAGAGTTTAGCTCAATTTACCTACGTCACACTATAAATTTTCGGTATGGGATTGCGTAACTGTTATTGTTTTTTTTCACAAATATGAAGATAAAAATAAATAGCGCTATAAATAAATCTAAATGACACGTAGTGGAGGTTAAACAAATCCCATCCCACAAAATAATAAAATTTATAGTTTTTCTATTGTTTTTTATGTGTCCGCTAAAACATATAAAATTAGTTTTTGCACTTGTAAATTTTTGTTCATGAATGTATGTGGTACCTATATTGCACTATTATTCAACCAGCACGAGATGCATTTCCCTAGACGCCGGCGAATATCTCCTACAATTCGTATAATGGAGCAACGTTATAACTTATCACCCCATACTGGGAATCTCGTGCGGAATTGAATGCTAGCAGCCCTAAAATGGAACTTGTACATGGAACTCACACACACATACGCTCCATAGACTTGGAAAACATATTTTCAAGAAGTGGAATTGAGTGAAGCAAGGAAAAGGACTTACTATACAGGGACCACCTAACGCGATTCCGCACTAGACCACGCCATTCGTTGTTAAACCGATTCGAGTGAATAAAAAATCCGTAGAAATTAGAAAATTTATGTCAAGACAAAAAGGAAGCGAGCTGCTAAGTCAAACATGTTCCATCCACTTACCTATTTTGATTAGTTGTTAGCAAACCATTCAAACTTTATGATATGACGTATAATTATGTAAATAATACAAAGTTGTTAGTTGAGTGATTCATATAACAAGCACCTATTGGTTAAAACAAATTAGTATTTGCCTACACAATGATTTTATGAGAGAAGAAATGCGCGTTGTTGAATGTATGAATAAAAAGTTTAAGTATTCACAGCCAAAAGGCAGAATGTACTACATCATCATCATTCTCCCTTTTTTTTTGTTCTAAAAGCTCACACGTTACTCCTTTTCTCTTTTAGATAAATATAACGAGGTTCAAATAGATTTAGTCAAGAAGAATGTTTACTAAACATACCCACATGTTTAATTATGCGTAATGAGCATAAAACATCATTTAAAAATAGCACTTTTCAATAGAAATTTAAATCAATTTTTATTTTAAATAAAACACTTAATTCATACCCACTACCATCTACTATGTGTGTATACCTACTAGAAAAATATGCGAGTACATACCTATCTGAGTAATATTCTAATTAATTGCCCGTTCTTTCATGTATCATTAATTAAAGTAGCTGAAAAACGCAATGGCAATGGCAAAACAAACTTGAATTAATTAGAAATAGAAAATTCGTTTGTTCGTAAATAATAAATATTCAATATTCTTGCAAGGTATATATAGTGAGTGCTTTTAAAAAGCAGTGTGGTATAATTAGAATTTAATAGTATTCAAATTTTAGTTATCAAAATTTGTAATTACAGTAAAGATTTATATTGAATTTATAATTTATTTTGAGGGGTTGGCGAAATTAAATGGAAAAGTGAATTATATAAATGAAAAAGAACGAAAAGGAATCGTCATTAAATCTTAAGTTTATTTTTAAAATTTGATTAGAATTTATCTTAAATTGCCGTTGAACTAATGAAATGCAAATTTATTTCTACCCTTGTAGATAGAGATGGAACAATTACAAAAATTTGATTTTTAATGTTAGAATAATACGATTCACTTCATAAAATTTGAATTTGATGAACGCGCGTATAATAAAAATGATTTTGTATCCTTATCGATAAATCTATATAGGTACATACATATATTCTCTTCTTTTATAATACTAAACATTCTGCAATCTGTTAAATTAGATTTGGCTCTGTATTGATTTGTAAAACATTACTTTAACAAAAGAACGGTGAATGGTTTAGAGCAATATTTTGTTGCTAAAAGTAATGGTACACACTTTACCTTTCTTTTTGTCACGCATTTAATTCAATAAAGTTGTAAAAATCCCTTTCTTTATGCCGTAGAATGGGAATGTAATCAAATTGAAATCGAAGCAGGTTTTCTTCCTACCGACGTGTATGTATGTAATTTTATTTCTCCATTTATTGAAAGTTCTGTATTACTATATAAAGTAATTTTCACCCCTCACTTTATCTCTTAATATGCGCCTTCGCTCAATTAGATTCAAGTCGTAAGTGTTATTTTCCCAATTGATGTCTTTATACACCAATATACAGCCACTTTTTCTAATTTAATTATTTATAATATGGGGGACGTATTTGGAGCATTCTTATAATCCCCTGGGTTTCTATATATGTGGGTGATTATCATGATTATTATACATAGTGGGAATAAAAATTCTTCCTTTTGTGAAGTTGAAAAAGGCGTTTTGATGTTAAATGTTCGTATTGTAAAATTTTATCGCTATTATTTGAGTTGGAAGAAGTAATTTAAATAAGTACAGCTTCGAGTGTAAGCATATAAAGGTTTGCGCAATAAACGTATTTAAAGATATATAAAATCGATTCGTTGGATAGCTAACAAAAATGCGAAACACTTACGAAACCAATTTGGATTTTTTTCGGAAAGACATCCAGTGCTTGTCTTATTCTGGAACTGTTGAAGTCACCTATTGTATCTCCCTCTCACCAATTATTGATACTGTCACTTACTGACATAAAGTCAACGTGATCGAGCATAGGGTGAATTTTCTCTAAGAAAGGACACATATATCTTTAGAAGGTCTACAAATAGATTTTCTTAGGTTTCTTTACTTTATTATTCCATTTATACACACATGCACACTTGGATAAAATTGATAAAAAGTTAGCCAACTATTTTTTGAGAGCTGCTTTTTATATATCAGCTTTTAAAATTCCATTTTTAGCAAAAAATGCTTTTAGCCTTTTGTTGCGAGTTTAATATCAGTGATTATACATCAAGCCATCATTAATCATTATGGAAAAAATGTCATACAAATATCATGTTATTATTAATTTTTGTCGCATTCACGTAAAATTAGAATTTTCATCATCTGTGCTGTGCTGTGCGCGCGTTACGGTTTTCGAAAAGTTTATAAGCGCTTTGTGAGGAGGAAAAAAAATATGAATATAAGAAATTTTCATCAAACCTACTTTTGAATGTGTAAGACTTTATTTCATTTTTTTCCATATATTTTATTCAGTTTTCTTTTTGTTGCTTAAAGAAACTTTTATATCAAGAGATATTTTTATCATTATTTTATTATTATATAAGAAAAATTTTAACGCGTGCGGAAAATTAAATATATACTGTAACGTTTAGCTACGCTATGCAAAATATAAAAAGATAAATTGCTTAAAAATAAATTGTTTTTGAGTGTCTTTTAAATACAGTAAAAACTATAATAATATACCGAAAGGATAAACATTTATAAAGCTTTGAATGCGTATTACGTGCAAGTTTTTTCGTATTCTTGTTCTTTGTTATCCTCTTGTTGTAATCCTAAACAATTTATAGTCGATTTATCAAGATAAACGATTCTTTATTGAATTAAATTGCGATAATGGCATTTAGCTAACCACCCATTATTGCATCTAGTATTGTATATCGTAGTATTTTCGCTATTATTTTTATCAAATTAAAATAGCAACGAAAATAAATTCCCGGTACTGTATTTATTGCAATAAAAAAACTTTTACTATAGTTTATCCGTTCAAAAACTACCTGAGGGGCGAATCTTTATTCTTAGATGATATTTCATATATGATTTTCAGTGTGCGCTGCTGATGATAAAAAAAGTTGAAATTGAATTAGGAATTCCGGAAATATACGATAGCTCGTAGAAATTACGTTACTGGGAATTACTTTAAAAAAAGTTGCGAATTACAAGTCTCCCTGTCTCTTGAATTATGAAATTGGATTATATTTGATATTCTGACGAGGGTGCATTTTTCCACAGAAAAGGTCACACAATTTTAATTGATTGTGTAAAATTAGAAATAAACACATTTTTTTCAAGTGTTGTAACAGCATTACGCGTACTTTTAACAAGGTGTGTTCAATTCGATGTTAAAATGTATTATACTCCTTCTAGCTAGATGAGACCTTAAATTGATCTAACATCGGTTGACTGGCGGATTGGAGTAAAGCTTAATAATAATTCTACCACATAATATAATACTAACAACATTTTTCATAGTTACATCAATATTTAAGCATGGATTTCAAATAAATAATGCTTTGCTGAAAGTTACTAATCACTTGTATTGTAGTATTTTTCCAAGTGAAAAATTTATGAGCGCAAAGTTTGAGTTTAAAAACTTTATACTAGTTCATTAAGTTAAAAACTTTCTAAGCAAGAAATCACTGAAAAATAATGTTTTAATCAGTAATTGCCAATTTAATATATAATAGTTTTTCTACTAATTTAAATTCTTAATTTACACGGCAAGCAATAATTTATCGACTCAAGTATTCTAATTTATTATAAGTGGTAGCTAGACTAGTTCAGACTTCAAACTAAAAATATACATACAGGATGTTAGCAATGACCGCGCATAAATATCTCATAAATAGTAAAAGCACTATCGCAAATTGTGTAGATTATCAAGGACGAATGATACAAGTTTTGTTCAAGTTTTTGTTTTATTAAAGAAAGCTACGCTTTTGTTTAAACATTCAACAATTTTTATAGTCGTATTTCGTATAGAATAGAACGATGAAAGAATGCTTTGAGCTTATGCGACAGAATATATTTCAGCGATTGTTTAATTAAATTATTTGGTAAATTAACTATCAAGTAAAGAAAAATAGAGAGGTATTTAGTTGGATTAGTAGTAGATTGACTAAAGAGGTAATGGAATTAATCCATTAAACACTTAGGACTAATATTGTAGCTTATTGTATATGCCTCTCACACTTACAAACATTCATGGGAGAATTCAAGCAGTGATCAAATTCTGTTAAACTATACATAGTTTTGCAAACTCTTTGACAAAGCATTTTCATTCCAATTTATACGAACATTACTAAAAGTGTTTAAAGCTTTATTTTAACGGAAGGTTAATATATTATTATAAGTAAATTATTATAAGTAAATTATTCTAAAAAAGGGATAAACGTTTATTAAATATAGATCATTAAATACTGATTATTAACAATTTATTATGGCCATCGCTGTTGCATAATATTGTAATGATTAGATCATTTAAAATTTAATTTAAAAATTCAATAAATATAATAAATTTAACAACAATGCTAATCGTTTAAATCTACATATAGGTATTCGATGATTTAATATATCTTTAGGAAAATAATTAAATAACTGTAAAATCAACGTCCTTTCTAAAAACTTATTGATAGATTGAAAGGAAACAAAATTATTTATAGAAATACAAAATACAAAATGAGAGCAATTGAATTTGGATGATAAAATCAATACAATCAAAAAATTGTATACTTATATATATATAAAGTATGAAATAAACTAGAAAGTTTTACAAGTGGAAAAAAAAATACGTGGTGTAAATCGTCATTTTGCTCAAAGGCAGAGCATAATTACAAAGAAGGAGTTAGCTTATAAGATGTGAAAGATAATGCACGCAATATCATTGAACGTTTTTTTTTTCGCTTTTCCAACATCAACAAACAACATCCAACATATAATTTACGTATTACAAATGTTGAATAAAGACATTAAATGTAAGATGTATGTTATTAATCATGTATTCGATACGCAAACACATAGTAATTAAACAATTCCTCTAATAATAAACTACCTCTAATTATACGCACTTGAAATTGTAAAATTTATTAATTTTGTGCAGCGCCAAAATATTATTCAGGCTGAAGTGCCATAAATTTAAGATGATATTGGTGCGGAATACTTGACAATTATGTTGTTTACTTTTAATTTGTTTATTACACTACCGGTCGACATAAATAATTTGAAAGTCAGCAGGCACGTTTGCCAAAAAACCAACTAAAAATTTTAATTCATAAACTACATTACCTGCACCTGTTTTGTGTAATAAAATATTTCATTTTCATATACGAATTGTTTACACTTTCATAAAATAATTATTGTGTTGCGTTTCATACTAAACTAGCTAAACTTTAAACCCTTAATTAATTTTTCTAAATCTCATCATGCATAGATGGATGAATGAATGGATGTGTATGATGTTAAAACATTTCAACGATTTTTACATATTAGATTAACCTCAAATACCGCATAAATAATAACATTCGAGCAAAATAAATTCAATCAAGTTGAAAAGCAAAAAAAGGATTGATTACTAATTGTGAAATATAATCTTATTTTCAACCAATAAACAAACCAAGTCGATGGATAAGAAAAACAAGAAAATAAAAACACGAAGGAGCGATGCGATCAGATTACAAAAGTCCTCTCCAATACATATATTTATTCAAATCTCTGAAAGGAGTAGATACAGGAATAATAAAGCTTGTCATATTATAATTTATAAGCCACCTACTCCTTATAGTAAACATGCGTTTTAATCACTCTATGAATATGGATTTGGGATGAGCCTCATTGAAAGAAAACCGCTTTTTTATGCATTCATCTTCATTGATTTATTAGTTATAAACAAAACAATTTTCATTATCGATATTATTATATTACATGACGTTATTTACGTCGTATAAATCATCTCTCAAACTAATGAACTTTTAATATTTTACATTCGGTTTTGTTACATTTTTTTCTGCTGTATGCAAGCAAATAACATAACATACACGAACGTAGTAGTTGGTATATGGTACACACCTTCACCTTCACAAAATATCAAACTTTTCAATTATAAATGTCCTGGGTGGGTGAGCAGCAGCTTTTCCCTTCAGTAAAAGTCCCGAATCTTGCATAAAAAATACATCAGAGTCGTCTTAAAACATTTGAAATGTGATACAGATAAAATTGAAAATTGTGCTAACATGTAAATTGTCATGGGGTATAATATTCACTCAAGGGATGAAAACATTCTCTCGATATCGTGCCTTGAGGATTTTTTCTACATGGTATAAAAATTGAATACTGTCGGTGTATAAGAAGATAAATTTCAATTAAAAATTTATAATTGAAACCCTTATAAACAGAGATCAAATAAACTGACATCTGCTGATTATCTTTTATTTATGCAGCAAAAGTCTTTTGCTTTTTAGACCGCCTACAACCTGCATATTATAATTAGCTGATTTTAATCTCAATAAAAACAAATATATTTATTTATGTATTATATACCGAGCGTCTTATTTGTTTTATTACATAAATTGATTTAAAATATCTGTCTGGAAACATATTTTTAATTATATTGTCTTGTTCGGAATGAAACCCAGTAATTTAATTTTGAAGATTTTTCTCTCGTATTTCTCTTTATATAATTACATTTATTGCCTTACGAAAAATATTAAAAATGTAACTTGGTTATTTAGAAATTTTATTTCATATTACACTGTACCGTGTATAAAGTACGTACTCTCCTAACAATAACTTTGATTAAATTAAAATTTAATCTTTTCATTAATTAGTATAAGAAAAGTTGTTAGTAGACTATGCCTACGTATACCTATACTAAATTGAATATCGCATGGCGTTCGCATTGGAATGTTTTGTGATGAAATCTAGCAACTATGTTAAATTCAATTGTGTTCAGATTTATATTGACAAGAGTAAACCGTAAAGAGTTAACTTTAAAAGCTCAAGAGGATCACGAAGTAAATGCAATGAGAAAAATCGTATACACAATTTAAACACACGAAAGTTCTTTTTTCTGTACAAGTTTTGTTCCGTTTGTCGGCGTTTTAGCGCGCGGATGAAAGTAGAGTAAAAAAGAAGAATAGGTGTGGATGGATTTAAAACTATCCAAGTTTGCTATTTGGTATAGCGTGCGATTGTTTCGTAAAGTTTGCACTTTTGCGGTGGTTGTCCAGGATTCCCCGGAGTCATTACCGGGAGCAACTGCAAATTGCTGCACGCCGTCCCGTAATGGTTCTTGTTGACATGTTTGGACACATACATATATTTCGAAAAGTTTAACCCGCATTATGATATTGCGACTTTGTCGGTCGACGTATAAATTTGGAGATGACAGCGCCGACTCTTTTGTTTTATTTTACTCGCTACTGTGGTCGCTGGTTTTTTATTACTTTCCTCCCCAAGACTTTGAGTTAAACCGAACGACGACGTCGTTCTTTTTCCACTCCACAACGCTTTTATACATCGTCGATTTTTTTTTGTTTTGGAACCACTTCCCTTCATACAACTTCTTTTTGGATAATTATAAAATATTATACCACAACAAAAGATAAATCTTGAACATTAAACAAAATCTTACAGGAATTTTAGCAACGAAAAAAAACGTAAATGAAACCGCGCACAATCACTACAAGCTGCTAATATCAATGTCTTCATCTCCCTAGAAAATGCTTTTGTTTGAGTAATGGATATTAATTCTAGAGCGTCCCGCAGGACTCGTGTAGCCCATGATGGTTATTATAACATTGCCTTGGCTCGTTATCAGAAACAATCGCCGCGGGACATCGTTTACTTGACCTGAATGTTTTGGGGATGCATTTTGCACCATCCCATAAACTTATTTTATTTATTAAAATAAACGAATTTGATGATTTTTCCTAACACTCTACTATACATACTTTACTCGCTATTAATTAAAATTAATTCGTCCACTTTATATGTGTATAAAAATTATGTATAAATTATTACACTAACTAATTAAAAGTAAACTAATATTGATAAAAAAAAGTAGCATGCATTATAAAGATGCATTATTTTTAAATTAAAATTTCAAATGACCGCCAAGAGGATAATTATAACAATAAAAGTTATTATTCTAATAAATGTGGGGTCAATTTAATGTGTCCTGTTAACTTAAAATTTATTCAAATGGGGGAAAACTATAATATGTATGTATAATAGTAGGTGTAGATGTAACTCAATATAACTTTCTGAAAATAATTTCATGTTTTTTTAATTATGAATTGTTGTAATTAAGGATGACTGCGTAGGAATGCATTTAATATTGTTTTAATTTTAAATATATGATACGTATGATAAAAAAAAAGTATGCATCGAAAAAATAGTTAGTGCGGTAGATGTTTCATTAAAACGTAATTCAATTTTCCTTTGCACAGCTAACTAGAATGGAAATAAAACTAATTGTTTGCTATTGTTGTTGAAATTTTGTTAAAAAGAGTAATTGTCTAGTTGAAAATAATCTCTCTATATATAGTTGATAGAGGCAAGTACAATGAGTGGATACAAAATGAGCAAATTAACATCGAACCATTTCACTTTACCTAATCGTTTGCGCTTTAAGAGAAAAAGCAAACAGGCCCATAATTTCTCGTCTTCTAACAACCCGATGAAATAATGCTTTTAATTAAAAGTTAAAGAATCTTAATTTGATCCCGCGTTTATGTTTGTGTACGAACGCGCGCGTTTCTAAACGATTTTATGTAAAATCATCAAAAGGATTCAGTTTTTACCATATTATTTGAAGCATGTTTATTGCGATTAATAATGAAATTGTAAGTGACATTATAAGTAATTAAAACACTCAACTAGTCGACGTTCAGGCAAGATAATTTAACAAAATGTGTTCGTATAATATTTTAGTATAATGAAATTTCCACATTTTATTTACCCTTTGTTACACGCTCATTGCAAACAACGTAAAAGACGCAAAATAACAAAACAAAACATGTGACTTTTACCATTCTTTTCATTCACTTTTACTTTGCTCTTTTTTCGCTTGTTTCCTATACAAACAACCATTTTACGAAATAAAACTTTTTTTACGATACTACATCAAACAAACATCTTTATTATCGATGGCAAAAAAGAGAAGCAGAAATTGTTTATTACAAAACACACTTTACTTTTTCTTGATTAATTCAAGCATTGATTAAATTTTCCTTTGTAAACAGCAAACGCAAAAATTTCGTTTTTCGAGTGAAAACAACATGCAAATTTTTATGCATGAATAAATACTAGGTATGTATATTTTGCTAACTAACTAAGAAAAAATTTGGTTGCTGTTTAAAAAATTGTCGCCGAGTTTTATATATCATAAATGCAAAAACACGGTCTTATTGAATTAATCTCTTGTCGCAAAATTTTAATGAAAAAAATGGAAAACAAAGTAATAGCATGTACCATGTATATATTGTATCTACACGTAAAAGTAGGCAGCAATATTTTTTGTAAGGCGTTTTTAAGTATTAAAGCATCGGCGTTCGCTCCAACAGAGAGAAATGAAGAAATCAATTGTAATTAATAAAAAATTGACAAGTAGCTTATACGCCCAATAATTTATTTGCTTCTGGGATTTTAAAACCTGCTAAATTATAATTATTATCAGTATCAGCATTCATGTGTATGGAGAATGATAAACGTTAGTTTTATCAAGTCAAAACCGCATTTTAATTGTTTTAGGCCCAAGGAGAGTTTCATTGGAACACGTGGCTCAAAAGCTCAAGGCATAAAATGTTGGTTTCATAAATCTTGTTGTTCATACCATTGGGTATAATTTAACAACAACTTCATTAACAATACTTATATCAATAATAAATATTTAAAGCATTTGCTTGGCAAAATAAATCGATGAATGCTGCATTTATTTGTTGGTTGGTGTTTTTTTTTTGTTGGCGTCAAATCAAGTGGAAGTTAAAACAGTGTGACGTTTCTATTGCAAACGATTTCAATATGAATAGATTGTGCTCGTTTTTTGTGTTGTGTTGTGATTAATGCCGATCTTTTGTCGAAGGTGTGAAAGGGATACATATCCCACGATCAGGTTACAGATGTTTGAATACCATGTGCAAAACTGAACCTATATTTTTGCAATATGATCTTGATGTAGTTTTATATTACTTGTGATGTGTGGTTTTCCATTTTTAATATGAACAGTTGTTATTCTGCTTAAAAATTGTTTATATTGTGTTAAATTTATATTCACGGTAATAACATATTTTAATGCCTATACTCTTGGAATTTTTACGTGCAAATATTTTAATACAAAATACAGTTTTAATAACTTTATTATCATATATAGTCATTACATCAAGAAAATAATAAACTCAATATTAGCTTTTTTCAACATTTTTAACACTTAACGTGTGTAAAAGTATGATTCAATAACCGCAAGCCACAATTTTGTACGCAACATTAAAAAAATGGTATAATTTGAGTAGATTTTCTATTATTATTCGATAATGATTCAATTATATGCCTGCAATCGTTTTCGGTAGTAATGTCTCAATAATATTGCAGACAATCTATTATATAGATAATATTTCTATCTACAACTACTAATACAATTTAATACAATTTATAATTGTGTTAAAATCTGATCCATTAAACGACATTGTACAGATATATTCAATTTTAATACATTTTCTTAAAATAAAATACCTTTTCAAGTTAATCAATGAAAATATTATATTATCTAGTTTTTATCACGCTTTATGCTTTATGGAATACATTGCAATATAGGTAACAATTAAATGGCTATAAAAAACTTTAAAATTGAATTTTAAACTTCAAATACAAAACTTTGATAGTTTTCAGTAGTTAGTCTCAATACTATTTTAGACATTCAATTATATAGATAATATTTCTATCTATAACTACTAAGAGAATTGAATACAATTTATGATTGTGTTAAAATCTGATCCATTAAACGACATTGTACAGATAATATATCCACTTTCAATACGTCTTCTTAAAGTAAAATATTATTTTCAAGTTAATCAAGGGAAATATTATATCAAGTTTTTATCACGCTTTATGCTTTGTTGAATAGACTGCAATATAGGTAACAATTAATAGATAATCCATAAAAAACTTTAAAATTGAATTTTAAGTTGCAAATACAAAGCTTTGATAGTTTTCGGTAGTTAGTCTCAATACTATTTAATACAATTTATAATTGTGTTAAAATATGATCCATTAAACTACATTATACAGATACCTATATTCATTTTTAATACGCTTTCTTAAAATAAAATATATTTTTAAGTTAATCAAGCCAAATATTATATCTATTTTTTATTAAGGCTTATTCTTTGTTGACTACATTGCAATATAGGTAACAATTATGTAATAGATAGAATGTCCGTCCGTAAAAAACTTTAAAATTGAATTTTAAACTGCAAATACACAAAACTATGTTCCATTTAATTTACTTGACTGATGAAAAACGTTCAATTTATCTAAAATTGTGTAATTAATTAACTATCGTGTGTACGATTTTATTTTATATGCAACTGTATACAGCAATGAGCTTTCAAATATCCGCAAATAATTTGTTGCTTTGTTTATTTATTCAACGACTTAACTTGTAATCAACATCAATTAAAATGTGTTTGATAATATTTTAGAAAATGGCCAACAAACAACAAAAGATTTATATTATAATGTGTTAATCTTCATGGTCATCCATCATCATTTGTTATAAAACATCATTTCGCGCGGTTCTTTTACACCCCCTGCTTCGTTACAACCCACAAGCAAGGATCCATTTAATACGTATTAACTTGTTTGTAACAACTCATAGTAAAAAATTCATGAAAGATATTTCACAGTCAACTAATACGAATATTTTTTTTCGATCTTCGGTAAATTTCGTTTTTAGCAACGCGAAAAAATTCTTTTTTTTTTCTAGTCCAACAAAACCTACTGAATATTTAATATCACAAGATTATAAAATATTCAATGCAGCCACAGGCATAAAGCACATTCACTTCACAGCGGCATATATTTTAAATAGGAAAACGGATTTTTTCCTCTTTTTATTCACCCCCTACCTCTTCTATGTGTACCTGCATGTGTTTATAACCAAATGCATCAGGAATTTAATTAATGTTTGCTTCGCCAAAATTTCTTTTATAATCAAATTCAATTGTGTTTCACATACAATGCACATTCATGGATAAACCACGCAACAACAATGATGTGTTTTTCAGTTTAATTAAAATTTAGAAATATTTTTAGGGCAAAAAGCGCGTTTGTTTGCTTTGCGAATGAATAGAGGAAATTAAATAATAAATTTCAAAATTACTCAAATATTATTAATTATCCACTATTCATTTCTGCTCTAACTAAAATGAATTTCAACCTGGCTGGAACGCTTCTAACGCTGACTTTCGCACTGGTTTATTTTGATTAGTTTCGTCACGTGCAGATTAAAATAAACCTTATGTGAAATCACTATAATTTATTGAACTCCTGAAGATAATTCGATACTGCGATAAATCAGCTGTCAAGTGCATGATACGCAATATTTGTTAAATGTTATAAAACAAACACATCTTCCCCAAATGTTGAAATGTTGCATTTAATGGCATATATTCCATAGATAACATATAAACCTTACAAATAAATACACATTTAACGGTTTTCATTCATATAGATACATTAGTGGTTTTCAAACTTTGCCAATTGACGGAATCTAGCTTTAAGGGTTTCATTCATTTTAAACAAAAACTTTAGTGACTGGGATTTGATTCCATTTTTTTAAAGCAAAAAGCCACAATTTTAAATTTATTTGGCTTACATGCATTCAACCACTGAACCACGACATCAATTTATTTTAATATATTAATTTTAACTGATGGACAAAGCTTTGACGGAACACAAATTCAAGACCACTGACTGTGTTTACTATTCATTTCGATACGCTTTCAAATAAAACAATAGTCACTATACAAAATCCAAACTAAATTAAATTATTGCATAAATAATTATATGCATTTTTGCATGAACGTTTTCAAACGGGTATTTATTACAGCAATAACAAAACAAATTCTGTCTATTAATGTTGTTTTGATTTAAACAGTCAGTCAATCAATTATGAAAGCTGCGAGCGCATCAAACAACAATCTAATAATCTAAAAATTAAAACAAAAATCAAAGATTGACAGGTCTATTTACAAAATTTTCATTAAATTAAATTACCCGTAGTGTTAGCGTTAAAGAAAAGGGTTTTTTTAATTAAAAATGAATGTTATATAAAGGTGAAGATGTTTTTTATGAATTTGATTTATGAATAGCATAACATCTAATAGATAAATTGTATATATTATATAAGAATGTTTAATAATTGTGCGAGCCTGTGCGCACGCGGCAATCAACCTCGAAGATGTTTAATAAAAGATAAGTTGATGAATGTGAGAAGAGTCAATTATAAAGAAGGCAAGTGTTAGCGATGTGAGAGGTTAGAAGGTAAATGGGCTGCAAAAATAAGGAAAAATGCGTTTTCAGGATGTAGCAAAAGTACTTTGGCGCGCGCGCGTCTCTTTTTTATTCTCTATGGGATACTTTTACTTAAATACATAAAAAATAAAGCTTTTAACAAAAATAAGTAGGCTAAACGTTTCGAATTATTTACGGTTTTTAATAATGAAAATGTTATTGTTATCACAATGACTTAAAATAATAGCCATTAACCTTTTTTGTTAATTTATTGGCGATACTATTAATGTCCTTTTTAAAGAAAATATTCTAAATAAAAAACGTAATCTCGAGGTCTCATTTATTCATTAAATGAAAAATAATTTTAGATTTAGATTTAGATTTAAAATTCAGGGTGCTGAAAAGAGGCGACGCATTTTTTGTTTGAATGAATAATTATATTTATATCCAAGTATAGTCTTCAACATGCTTAGTTAAATATTTGTTAGCTTGTTTTATCTTTCTATTAATAATAATTACTCGTAGATGGATAATGAAAATATTTAAAACTATTCTTGAAGAGTGATGAAATGAAATTTTCTGTTCGAAAGATTTTAATCTTATTTTTGCAGAATTTAATTAAGTGATCTTAACGTTTAATTGGAAGTAACAGTTATTAATAACTTTTATAGACTTAATTCATAATATTATTAATGATCTTTCATCTGAATATTTTTTTGAATATTCTATTCATGCTTAAGATTGATTAAAGCATTTTTCTGATTTGCTTATATACTGCCAAAAACTCTTTTTTTTGTTACTAAATGGAATGTGTAATAAATAATTTTGCGCCGTTTTTAGTTCAATCTAATATGCACATAAATAACAAAAAATAAAATAGAGTTTGCAAGCTTGTTATTTTAGAACTTTCATAAATACTTAAATTAATATACGTTTCCTGTTGAGAATGTTTGTTAATTATTTCCAAAAACATCTCAAATGAAATAAATTTATGCTTAGAAGTTGATGATAAATGAAATTTAATGTTTTTATTGTTAGGTAAAGTAAAACATTGTAAAGATTAAAAGGAAGTTTTATATAATAAATTATTACAGGACTTAATTTATAACCATTTCTAGACATTAAAACATCATTTTTAGGTTAAATTCTTTGATGCATAAATGACGCCTTTTTTTTCAAAAAACTAAAATATATATAAATTGCACCTGTGCTATTTATTCATCCCTGTCAGAAACGACACATTTAGATTCAAATTAAACGCACAACTAATCACTTTTCTCTAATTAAAATGTCTCGCCATCAAACCATTGTTTTAATTGGTATTTCACAACAACAAAAAACTCTAATTTATTTACTTGATGCTTTAGATGTTTTACTACAAAATAAAATGAGTTTATCAGCGGTTATCGTTATCGTGTATGTTAGCAGGTAAAATTGTTTGTTTTTATTTTCCTGAAAATGTTAAAACCAGATGTTTTAATTGTATTACATTGTACATGTAAAGTTTCATGAATGAAATTGTTGAAGTAAAACAGCTGCTGTAATTTATTCATTATCCTTTTGATATATTAATACGCAATAAAAATAATTAAGGACATTTGACAACGATAGTATGCTTACAGTGGTGATTCGTTTATCGCATTAGGAAACTTCACGTAAAAGATTTTCTTTTTTGATTCTTTTTTGTTATAGTTTTCATCATGATTCGTGTATTAGGAAACGTATTATCAATCCGGTGTAATGCCAACAATGAACTTGTAACTTCTTTATCAACTATACAGTAAGACATTTTAATTGTACGTATTATTTGAGCACTCTTCCTGTATAATTACATTAAGAATAGATACATTTGCGTGATCGCTGAACCCAGCGATCGGATCTTTTCATTCACAGAAAAATCTGCGCCCAATTTCCTATACGTATAGATAGATTTTTTGCGTCACAATGCGAGAAATTTTTGAAATGAGCACACTTCTATGCTGCGGTGAGGTAAGGTGGAATATTCAATTATATAGTCACTTACTTGTCTTGACCCATGTTTTCAACTTTCATTGTTTTTACTTTCTCCCGAAACATATGTTAAGCAGCAGTGAAGGCATGCCAAACAAAAACTGAAATGCGATTTGCCATTAAAATTAGTATGCTATTAAATCATTCAGAATCTTGTGATGTGTATAAATATAAATTATTTTATAAACAACAATATAATATTTATATCGGTATGAAGTGATTAACACATACTGGAGGTAAATTACCCGCGAACATCTGCATTCTTGGCCGGATCAAAGTGGAGGAAAGATCTATTGCAACGACAATCCTTGAAAAACCGTATGAAATAAAAAAAATCGTCCTGGAAACGTGCCAAAGCATGCCGCCAGTTTACTTCACGAAATTATTCACTTTGAGTGCGAACACGCCTTTTGCAAAAAAAAAAATATTGAACGCATTAGTTGAATTAAAATCTTCACTTAACTTTTATAACTTTATTCAATCTTAATTTTACGTTTTTCGGTTTTTTTCTCTCTCAAGATTCAATTCAATCGTAATTAAAGCTGAGGTCTATAAATTTTCGACAGCGAGTGAGTGTTCCTGATAGGTAGAAAAAAAACCGAAAAGTTTGAGAACACGCACACCGAAAGAAGATTGTTTGTTTATAAATCCGTTTAAACTTCCCCTCGTTTTTATATTTCAAATAAACTACACGCAGAAACACAAACGAAAACTAAACAAATATTTCTGCGATACGTCTTTTATCACCTTTCGCTCGAATCCAAAATAAAAAAATAAGTTTTTTTACTCTGAGCGTGCTTGTCGCTAAAAAGGGTGCTTTTTCCTAACAAATGATGATAGATACTCTTGAGGATAATGACGGAAGATTTTTTGTGACTATTAAAGTGTCCAAGCATATCGAGGATATGACAGTAATAAAATTTATAGAGTCAGAATGACAAGTTGAAAAGTTAGCTAATCATAACGCCCTTCTTCTAATTTTCTAATAGGAAATGTTTGATGATTTAAGTTTTGCGCGACAATAAATCTTAACTTTTAGTTTAACTTTAATTATAATTAAAATCTACGCTTAAATATTTCGGAAAAGTAACGAAAACAAAAGCGTAAAAAAATTAGAGGTGGAAACATCCTTTTGGAAGATTTATTTAACACTAAGAGGCTATTAATGTCTTATTTTTATTATACAACCTGGTATGGATAGATAACATGACAGGATACGTCTGAAATACAAAATACACAGCTGCTATCCATAACATTTTTTTTATTTATATTTAACACGTAAATTTTCTGTGGATTAAGTTATTAAAAATGATAATTATCATATTTATGAATATTTACTACCAGCATAACAAGGATGTTTTAGATAAAAAATGATTGGTGCGTTTTTAAAACGGATATTTAACTTATGAAATATATTTATAAGAAACATTAAAATAAATTTACGAATGCGTGAAATATTTTACTTTCGTTTGAATAATTTTATGGTATAAAGTAGCAGCAACACGTCAAATTTGACGTGAATGTAAATCTTTTTAGAAATAAAATATAAACTAAACTCAAAAGAATGTGTTTTTTATTATTTTATACATTTGAGTGTTTTTTTGTTGATTGTTAAGTAGTGCGACTATAAATCATTACACTCATAAATTTTTAATTAGCAAATAAATAATAAAATTAGGTATAAATACGTATTAATACAATATAAAAATAGCGTTTATTTATTGATTCAATATTTCATTTATGACACTTAATGATGAAATAATAATTTTTGTCTATTCCCGACGAACAACTTGGAATTCAATTCGAAAGATTTTTAATTTTTATTAAACTTGGGATAATATTTGAAGAATTGCTCCTATTATTTGCTTGTTACATAGATACCTACTTACATTCATATAGTAAAGGTTGTGATCAATCATAATATTTACTTAATCGAGATAATATATAATTCTGTAATTTCTTAAATGTTAATAAAGGTGATTAAATAGTTTCCTACATCAAATATGATGATGTAATGATTGCATTATAATGGCAACTAGCGTATAGTACTTACATATCTCTCATTTAAGATTATTTTTGCAATGTTATATTAATTATTTAAACAAAAATAATAATAATAATAATAATAGTATCAAATTTTAGCGCATGATAATCAAATCTATTTTGCATATTTGTTTGTTTGTTGCCATAAAAGATGTTGGGCAAAACAATAAAGTGCTTTATGACTCATGCGTAGACGCCACACTTAAATAAATACGTATTTTAATATTACTAAGTTTATTTTTTCAGTTTATGTCTTATTTACCATAAAAATATTTTTATATGTGCCCAATAATAAACTAAATCTAAATGTTTGCCCTAAATGTATTTTATTCCCTCGAGTAAAAAATAATTTCAGTAATTTTACTAGTCGAATTGATATTTCATTAACTATAATAGAATATTATATTTATATTTTGTAGTAAAGCACATGACATGAAATTGTTTTGTCAAATATTCCAGCTTAAAGTAATAATTTAAGTGTGTATACTACGTATATGTAAAATACATAGAAATACTAAATTTAATAAGTACAAGTTGTTTCTAACATTGTCTTGACATTTAAATTAAAGAGTACTTGTTATATGGTATTGCACAGTATATAGAGTAGAAAACATTTCCAGCATTATTGCTCATTGCCTTAATTAAAATATCGACAAACAAAACGATCTAAAATGTTTGAAACAAACAAATAATTCAAAGTAAAATGGCAATTTGCCTTTCTTGCCATGTAAATATTTCCCTAACGTTCTATGAATTTTTAAAATGTTAATATTGAAAAGTTGACGTATTCTTTCAAACGAAATGAAAACTGAAATCTTTATACTGTACATATATAGGATTAAAGTTTAAAAAAATGAAATCTCCTATTTTCATTTGGCATCGATCATCGCAATTTTTTGCACTGCTATATAACATCTCACTTGACTTTGAACTTTTCGATTTCGCATTTCCTTTTGATGTCTGTCTGTTTTTATTTGCCCTATATATATGTGCCTTCTAAATTTTTTTCGTTCGTTTGTTCCACACTTCTATGATATTTATCGAATAAGATATTTAAAGAGTAGAAGGATAAAGATAGAGAAATACGGGGGAGTGGAAAATATAGAAAGAGAAAAATTTACATTCACATATCTTTGATCCTATTTACATAATATTTTCATACAGCTTCTCAATAAAGCTTTTTCCTTTAGTATCTCTTCCTACGATATATGCTAGTGTTCCTATCGGATACATACACTTTATATTATAATAAAATCATTCCCTTCTCCTCTCTTTTGGAAATATCAAGAGCACACTTACTGATATTCATATATATAAGAAAACAAGTTCAAATATTTTATGTTTATTCTTTTTTATTTTTCATTCAAAGCTTTGCGATGTTACACATATATTCACTATTCGCTATTGTTTTAAAATAAACATGCATCATGATAAATCAACAAAAAATGCAATGCTTTATTTAGCGTATAATATACGTATAAGTTTATACGTTCATACGTTTCATACGTTTCATACGTTCCATACGTAAGTACGTAGGTAGTGAAGGCGAAGGGGGTTTTATAGAAATAATGAATTCGCTAAATTTTTGTTTAATTAATTTTTAGTATTTTTATATTCATAACAAAGACAATGCAACATGTTTTATGTGTGCACTTTTATAGGTTAATATTTTTTATAATTCTCAGACGCTTTTTTTTAATATACGACTTTTATTCGAAAAATTTACGATGCTTTGTTAAAAGCTTTCGTTGAAAAAATTTTGCAACCTCATCCTGTATTTTATAATTAATTGTTATTCAGTACAATGCTGAAAAATTTAAATAAATTCAATTTTAGAATACGAATATAAAATAGAAATAAATGAATGTATACTTATTGTGAAAATTAATTATTACCTATATATATATATTTCTGGTTGGTATAGCGTATCGCCGAAATAAACTATGTATTGTTAAATTCTTGCAATCAATTCAAATACTTTAATTAACTTTGACGCGTAATATATTAATTTATAAAATTATTATGGTAAGTTTGTAGCTACTTTAAAGTCTATTATAATAATTTCCTTAATTTTAAATTGATATAATTAATTTTAAACACAGCTTGTTAAAATATTAATCTTATTCCCTTTCCATTCAAGAATCTACCTCAAGACTTAATTACATTTTGGGCATATTATTATTATTATTATTATTATTACTTGGCGTAAGTGTTTAGAGCACATTCAATATAAGCATAAAAATGACAATTAACCGCATAAATTTAATATTTGATTAAACTCATTTTGCAGCAGCTGGGATTCCAATCTGTAAAAATTAACCTGTTACGTATTAAGTAAGTAAGTAAGTAAGTAAGTTGAAGGACCTAGCAGGATATAGTATAAAATTTATATAAATTAAACATTATGTGCATGTTTCCTCAATTTCAATTTAATTGTATTTCCATTTTACGATTTTTAAGTAGTTTTTTTTCATTAACTGACACTATCTTATATCAGATTACTGATCGCGCTAAGTTAATTGAATTTGCAATGTTATTTTTTATTATACCATATTATACAACACACATATCAACAATATGTTGGTAAAATTTATTTAAAGCGTTTATGTTGTGGAAGTACACTATAATAGCCATTGAAAACACATTAAAATAATTCATTTGTTGAATAAATACATAAAATTAACAATTTGGAACTAAAAGTATCATTGTTTTAGATTTATGTTTCGTTGTAGGTGTATTAAGTTCGTAGATTGCTTACTTTGAGTAATAGAGTGCAATACACAAGTTAACTATTTAGCATAGTAGATAGGAAACTTGTAACATAACTTTTTTTGTGCATTCTCCTCCGCTCGATCCTATTACATTAGGGTCAATGCATAATTGAAATAATCGTTTTGCACGCATATTGAATAAACAACACACAACACACAACACACAACACACAACACACAACACAACAAGACGAACAAGAAAAAAATATTATTACTAAACAACAATTTTCCCACGTGAGTTAAACATTCCACTATTTGTTGTTGATGTATTAATTTGCGTTGTTTAGTTTTCTAATTTAGTTCAAAATTATTATTAATTAATGATGAGAGTGCACCATAATTTCGTAAATTACTACTTGCGCCAGTCAATTTTTATGTTTTAATTTGGATCCATTTAAAATTTACGAATAGGAAATAATTAAGTTAATGTCCAGATATAGGGTTAGTGACTTACTTAGGCATAAAAGCATTAACAGTCAATTAAATCGACTATAAAGTTGAAACAATATCAATTAACATGTGAAACGTGGGAGACAAAACAAACATTATACGTATAACATAGTTGTATTGCTGGGAATTTGCATTCATAGATGCCAATTTTGATTTTATGGCTTATGAAAATGTAATTTTGCAACACATTTCTGTATATATCTATACAAGCAACAATTTGATAATATTATATATACAGAGCATACCAATTCGGTTATTTGGGGGAACGGCACAATTTTCCCAAAGATATTATGTTACAATATTACGGGAAAACGAGCTGAATATCCTAGGATTGTCCTCTCCTAGAAAACACTTCTCAGGGGAAATCATATAAGTAGCATTTTTTCAACTATGTGAGACTTTTAAAAACGTGGACAATATATATTTACATTTCATTACGAAAAATAGCCTGTTACAATAAACTTAATAACAATTGCGTATAAAATATTTTACGGAAAATTAAACCCATGAGAAATCAACAGCAATAATTTAAATCAAAATAGCGTGCTTGTATGTTTATTTAATTTACAATCAGTTGTATTAATAACGTCGATAAATTTTAATATGAATTACGGTTAATTTCACTTTCACTTTGATTATTATCTACAAATTTGATAACAACAATAAGTAAAGCGTAAATATTGATAACACCCAAAATTGCAGCAGCTTAAAAAGCTAGCAGTAAAACAAAATTCCAATACTATTGTATAGTATATACGTACATGTATTACATCGTTGTGTTAAGAGATTAACTGATAAAGTTTTTAATTTTCCTAAAATGTTTCCGAAATGTCATAGGTGGATAAAGTGGCAATGCGAGACTACAAATACCAGAAATTCAATTCAATTAAGAGCATATTTTTTCAGTGAAATATGAAGCAATTAGCGGGATGCTGAAATAAAATCGCTAAACTACACAAGCCATAAACTAAAAATTTCGCGCCGAATTTCAGCAAAACGTTGAATTTAATCAGAAAGGCAAAACGTTGAAAATTAATAAGCGATAATTTAGTAAAAGAAAAGTAGTTGTAAGTACTTATCATATAAATTATGTAAAGTTTTAGGTTTCCAGATAGGAGACCACAATAATTCCAGGATAATGGTCTGCGAATCCACAAAGATATTTACACGTTCTGTACGATCCGGGCTCTAAAATACGATAATTCCGCACATATTTGTACTAATCTTTTAACTAATCACAATTTATATGCCAGAATGAATTTATTACAAGCAGTAAATTTTAAAATAAGTTAATCTTTATTGGTTTATGTATATGTGGATAAATTTAAATTGATCCCATGATTGTAACACATGCCCTCATTATCCTTTTATCTTTTATATACAACGTTCCTGTCGTAATTTTACATTATTTATTATCTAAAAATTTGTATTTTCAACAATTTATTAATTTGCATAAAAGAGGTCCAATTTTTTACTGAATGAACGTTTAATTTATGCATATGTTAATTAAATTTTGTTGTATTGTTAAATAATAACACACCATATTTTTTATTAATTAACTCGACTTTTGTTTTTACTGCCTCTCTGCTGTTTGGTTGCTATTATTTTTCATGAATTTTATGCGCATGAAAAATTCAAAAAATTGAGTGTTATATTTATGATTTGAGATCATGATAATGTGCTTTGCTTAAGGTGGCTCCACCGCGAAAAATTATTTCTGAACGGTGCATTCCACATTTTGGTGTGTGTTACGTTAACAACACTGGTAGCAAAATAATATGAAAATAGTGTTATTTCTGTTTT